>UELU01146353.1:5887-23637 GCA_900490025.1 Megastigmus dorsalis | reverse complement strand
CCACCATATCTGGCTTAACAGCTTACTCCCCCAAATCATATGACATAATCAACCGCCCTTGCTCCCTCATAACCCCGTTCCCCCCTCCAACTCCCCCCTTCCAAACACTTACCCCAGACACTTCACAACTACACGCTCACACCATAACACAACACACACTCTCTCACACTCACATAAAATAAAAATAAAATCAACCGCCTCTCGGCTTACATACTTCACGCTACATGCTTAAGCGCCTCCCTCGCCCCCTTTTTCGTGGCGAGAAGGCCACTGTACCCACCGCAGCCTCACTCCTTTTCTACACTCTTTCCTTCTCTACAATTTTTTCACTTTCGGGGACTATAACCTTAAGGTTGGTTACCCAAACGGGGAGGGGTTTTTAGCCGGTACAAATCCGGCACTGCCCATTCCATCTTGGGCGTCTTTTCGAAGATCTTCCCCTCCTCGGCCTTTAAAAAAAAAAAAAAAAAAAAAAAGATAGCTTCTCATCGAACTCACTGTACTCGATACGACCTTCGGAGACGATCGTGCACTAAGAGTTCAATAAAGAGATTATCTTTTGTGTCCAAATAATCTCTTGAGTTGCGTCATTTTTTGATATCCTATCCTTTGGCTTTGCCATTTTCCCATCCTTTTTTTCCTACCTCTCATGACGGACGAGTATCAACTGACCAAGGACGACATCCAACGACTGATAGAGGCCCAGGGGTACGCAGCACCCATTACTGCTGAGCACCATCAAAGGCAACGAGACAACAGCAGTCAAACAGAGTGTGGATCAGCTATCATCGGAGTGCAGACGAGTCCACACCAGCGGATATCATATGCAAGTGCCGGATCACAGACGGTAATATAATCAGCCTTCCATTGGGAGAACACGGTTGCCACGGCAAGAAGGAAAGCTGTCGCCGCTAGAAGAAGCAGTATCCCGGCCACAAGACTCAAGGAGGAGGAGGAGATCTTCAAGAACATAACTGAACGTCGGCCGACTCATCCCTCTAGGACAGTATCCGGAGATAAGAAGCCGGCCA
Organism: Megastigmus dorsalis; assembly: GCA_900490025.1. Classification (NCBI taxonomy): domain Eukaryota; kingdom Metazoa; phylum Arthropoda; class Insecta; order Hymenoptera; family Megastigmidae; genus Megastigmus; species Megastigmus dorsalis. Next base: position 22,606 of record UELU01146353.1, on the reverse strand, counting down.
TAAAGGTTCTTTCCGACATTTTCTTGTCGGGAAGCCAAAAGAAGAGTGCGGAGGAACTTCGGCGCCTTGAACCCTAAGGCATTTTTACTTGGCCGGTCCTTATTGGACTGGCCCATAAACAATCAAACAATAAAGAGTCTCGATTCTTCGGTGACTATACAATCACTGGGTCCTCTCTCAAACGAAAGGGGACTCTAGGCTCGTAGAGAGCTAGATGAGGGGTTAATGCTGTGTCCTCCCTCATCCAACGAAGAAGCCAACATCACCTTACGACAGGCGTACAACAGGTTCAATCGTACTTTTCAATGTTTCAGAATATTCTATTTAGTAATACGGTTGTGCGTGTGATGTGTCTCTTAGAGATATGCATATAAATTGTTACGATATAAGCAAAATGTCACCTAACCTTACAATTTCACTAGTAGCCGTGAGAATGTTTTTTTACTTTATTGTAGAATTTCGATACACGAAGACCAGACGCACAAAATATGTTTCATTTCCTATCATTTTCCAAATCATGAAGTGATTATGATAATCACTTCAAACATAAATTGAATAATTAGAATACCGGTATGGTAGATCGCATTTCTTAAGTACGGCTTCCCTTAACCATATTATGATTTGTATGTCTTACTCATAAAATTAGGCAACTACTGTATATAATAGCAAAAAGCGAAATACAGTTTCGTGCTCACTGACTCAAAATGCAGAAGAGCAAGCATGTATTGAATCTGACGAACTTTTAATGCGATATTTATCTATTTCTGGTATTAGTTCGGGTCCAGAAAATTGCTATAAAATTTCTAAAAGCAGATGTCATGAGCTTCAATTTGAGTAATCACAGATCTCAGTTGGATCACAATTTTTTTGGTATTGATGGATACCCCAGTTACTCCCTGTTCAAACTGTTCGAACCCGTTCTCTAGCCCTCTTTCTATCTCTACTTGAACTCCCGTGTTCTCAAAACTTAGAAGCGGACTTAACGAGCAAACTTTTCTAAGGTTAATATTACATCATTATATTTCACTCAAACCTGAAATCAGAGATCTACTAAACAGACTATTCTAGGAGGGTCCCTCTTTCTAGTGATCGTGGTTGCGATATGATATTACACTTGAGATCGCATCTAACACTTGGTAATAATAGGGTAGTGGTCAAGTCCTTCAAGAATCGCGAAGTTGTACCCCGGCTGAAAATATCCGCAAGGATTTTATCGTTGAATCCTTGCGGATTGCTCACTGAATCTTCGCTGAATCCTTGCGAAATCTTTGTAAAATCAGTTCCAATTTACCCTGTGAAATCCGTGTGGATTTTACATGAAATCCTTATGAAATCTCTGTAAAATATCAAGTCTCCGAGAACCTGAAAATTGTTTAAAGAAATCATCATGAAATATGTATAGATTCACAAGTAATTTTCACGCATATTCCATAATAAAAAATCCGTATGAAATTCGTTTAAATTTCATGCTGAATTTCAGGTGAATATTTTTAAATTGCTATTTAATAATAAATATAAGAATTGGAAAATTTTTAAATATTACACAGTGCAATATGAAACCACTTACAATAATATATTATCCAAAAACAAAGTAATTTATATTCTTATTTCATTTATACATTTTTTTCGATATTCACCAATACAAGTTCTAACGTGCCGAACGCTGCTTAACTTCATTGATCTACTGTGTTACATTTTCCTTTACACCACTCTGTACTCTTACACTGAGAAATTCTTGGGGCATCTGCTATACTAAGGAGTACGACTGGTCTCCCAAAAGCATTGGAACAGTCGTACTTTCATTTGGGACAAATGAGCTCCTAAAAAGTGAAACAGTTGCCTCAGTGCGGTACCACTTTCACGCTAAATACGCAGGCAACCATGTTTGGGATATCAGTGCTCCTAAAATCGGGGCAGCTGCTGCCCCAAATCAAAAGTCCAACAGTCGTACTTAGCGAGAACAGCAGATACCCCAAGAATTTCTCAGTGTAGAATCGATAAGAAATGTATGAATGATTTAAATAGTCTTTGTCTGCTATATAATTCTAGCTAATGAATAATAATCAAAATAAAGTGCAGTGTCGATGCAATAAACAAATTAAATTTCAATAAGTTATTATATCAGAAAACTATAAAAAAAAACATTTGAAAACGTGTAATGTACCAATAAAATAAGCATTGATTTATTGCCAAATGATGAACTTGACCTCATCATCATCGACTCTGTACACAGAGACATCGAGTGCGACCGAGGCACAAAAAGCTAAGGATAATAATCAACATTAAATTAGTGTATTTCCCACAAAGTCGATTTCCTCTATTAGATTTTCAAAATATCGCAGTGAATTATATATTGATTAAATTATTGTTGTTTAAAAAATTACAAAGGCAAAATAATAAACACGTGAGCCTGAATTTTCTGCTTGCAAAAAAAACCAATGCTTATTTTTTTGGTACATTGTACGTTTTTTAAAGTTTTTTTTGATAGATATCTAATGTAATTACTTATTGATATTTAATTTGTTATTGCAAAGGCAAATTTGTAGAGCAGACTAATGATTACTTAAATCATTCATACATTTCTCATCGATTTATTCTAAGAGTACAGAGTGGTGTAAAGTAAAATGTATTAATAATCGTATAAAAATATAGCAAGAATATAAATTACTTTGTTATCGTATAATATATTATTGTAAGCCGTTTCATATTGCTTTGTGTGCAAATGACATTTTTTCCGACATTTATGTTTATTATTATTAAATAACAATTTAAAAATATTTACTTGAAAATCATCATGAAACTTGCATGGATTTTTAAGAATTTTGCAGGAACCATCAATCACGGACATCGGATATTTTACAGAGATTTCATATGGGTTTCATGTAAATATCTGCACGGGTTTCACAGGATAAATTGGGACTAATTCCGGACTAATTCTAAAAAGAATCCTTACGAATATTTTCAACCAGGTCATTAATAAGCTTCGGTCGAGTGGCTTACCCAACTCGTGCGAAAATCACTTCCTTTGCACACGTTTAGGTATTTTAATTTTTCTAACGGCGTGCGGAAAATTCTACAGTTAAAAATAACAAAATTTTAAAAATATTAAATAATTAATCATTAAATACTCTATACTTAGACTCCAAAGTTCTTGGATAAATGGTTTCCCGAGAACTCAATACAAAAAGCTGAAAATTTCTGCAGAAATCCAGACGATAGTGAAGCAGGACCATGGTGCTATGTTGAACAGGAGGATTTTGAAACAGTTAAAAAAGAATTTTGCGACGTCCCATTCTGTGATGACAAAGGTATGTAAGCTATATAATTTGATTATTTTTATTAAATAATAAAGTAATTTCATTCTGATTTTCGCAATTATAATAAATTCTAACGAAACAAATTTTTGTTATGAGGCTAACAAAGTGGCCACAGTACATTCGGAAATAAAGCACTATATTTAACACGAGAGTAAAGTCGATAAATCCACGGGTGGGTTCATAGCCCGAGCGATCAAAGCGAAGAATGAAATTACTTTATTTTTGGTCATTTACTTTATTGCCGCTAGTGTACTGTTTTTAGCGGGAATCGAGTGCTACTTTTGTCTCGCTTTTTAGGTCTATAAAGAGACTTTTATCATTTATCCGAGAATAAAATGATTTATTGAAACGTGAAATACTCTTAAGTTAAATAAATAAACTAGCAACATGTATATAAATGACCAACTCAAATGGAACGGTCAGAGTATCTCCCCTTCACCGATCTTTTTGAAGTTTCAGTATGTTATTCTTCTTGGAAAATAATTTGACATTTTCTTTTTTTTTTTCGATACAACAAAATTGCATATATTATACAATTCTCAGAATTTCTTACCGAATCTTGACGTTAAAATTTTTTTTTAATATAATTTTTAAGTAGACGCGTTATTTGCGAGCTTTTTATGCTACTGAATAGGCTAAACATTATTTTGCTTATAATTTTGAGTCCACTTTCATTCCATGCTAGGTATTTAAAATAAAAAAGTATAAGCGATGCAGTTTTTTCTAAAAAATACACTTTTAAAAAAATGAATTTTTCTCAAAACCCCCATTTTTTTATTGAAAATAGTATGAAGGTAATGAAAGTTTTATGAAGTAAATATCATACAATGTATACTAGATCTTACGGTTTTTTTCTTTTGAGAGAAAAAAATATAAAATAAAATACTTAATTTTGTTCCGCGCCTTATGGCCGTCAACATATAGTCATATATGCAATAAAAGATTTTCAATTTTTGTTTCTTGGCTTTCTAGATCTTTCTATTTTATGAGTACCTTTGGTTTTCTTTTACTTTGTTTTCACTTCAGTAGCGTAAGATTAGCTGTTTTGACTGTAAAACAATCGTACTTTATCTTTATATGTTTATTTAATCCATATATGACCTTTTTCAATCCCACGATACTTTGGTATTTATTACATTCTTGTAAAAAGCATAATTATTATTATTTTCCAGCGAGTTTCATCTATCCTGGAAACATTACTTCCTGTTATATTATTTAAGCTAACTAGAAATAGATCAAAGTTTGCGCAATAGATCCACAGACAAACCTTCTTTAATAGGACTAAGTACGACATATTTTGGCCGTAAACTGTAAAACTACGATTTTCCAATTTTTAGTTCTGGATTATCATTTTTAAATACTTTGTATGTTTCTTAAATTTTTTAATAAAAAAATGTTTAACTTTTTTATCTTTTTTATTATTAATTTTAACTGTCACAACTTCAGATTTGTTAGGAATCTATCGAACAATTAAAAGCATTTAAATAATATTCTATAGCAATTTTTTCTGAGTCTTTACCAATCGAATGACCAGAGTATGCACCTGGCTACGGATATATTCCTTTGCTTATTACGAAATTTTTCTCTTTAATTATCATGCACATTGTTACATCACGAAAAAGGATAAAATTTCATCTTTTGTCAAAGATGATGGCAATAAGGTAAAAACTTTTATTTTTTCTAATATCGGTGCACATTGTGGCAGAGCTAAACCAATATTTTATACCCACTTCATACAATGACATAAGATTACGGTCGTCACTCTGTAATTCTGTATCTTATACAGAAATGCCATACTTAGTTATAATTTAGCGTCAAAATTATTAAAAAATTTTAAAAGTATAGTTTTTACCTTTTTTGCCACATATCAATCGAATTTTCACGTAGAAGACATTTTCTTTTCAGAGGTGATATAAAGCCTAAAAAACTACTTATTTCAAATTATAATTTCTAAAAATGTAACAATTTATATTCTTAAATGCATTCGGGAGTACTCGGTAGAAAATATTCGCCTTTACCGCATATGATTTTACTATCATCATCATTATTACCTGGAACTTTAACATCAACTGCAAATTCGTTGTTGCTGCAGCTTCTAAATTTTAAAACGTACTTGTAATAATTGTGACACACTCATATTAGATGTGACCAGTAAATTGGGAAAAAGGCATTTTAATGAATCTACCCTTGATCAGATAAATAAATTTTCACCTTATCCCTTTCAAAAAAGTTTGGACACTGAATTCTCATTGCCGCAAAAATTTGCTAGAAAAGATTGTAAAGATTCGAGGTGGTAGATCAAAATATAAACCACAGGATTGTAGATAGGTGTTATTATTTATTTAATGGACAAAAATGAATTTTCAATTTATTAAAATATATCCTATTTTATAAATCTTGATCGCGATTTATTTTAACTTATACGCTACGCTCAAAATGCTCCGCATTATAGTAAAATATACATGAGCCTTCGTCGCCATTGATAGAGGCAGCCGTCAATATCAAAATAATTGAATTCGTCTAAAATAGGAATTATTATTTATCGGTCACTTCGAGCTTCAAATATTTATTTATAACTCCAAATAATCACATATTCAGAGACGTAAGAAATAATTTGTACAACGTTTCAATCTCCGTGTTTTGAGATACTTCTCAAGTGTTATAAACTTATCTAAAATATATTAAACTTTAATTACATAGATTCTATAAAATCATTTTTTTTAAATGTATAAATCAAAACTGACAATTTCGAAGCAATATACAGAAATATATAATAAAAATTGATTACCTTAAAAGTACTGTGAAGTTACAACGTATAAAATAATATCAGTAAATCAATTTCGTACAAACAAAACAATTTCGAACATTGGTATGACGATGACCGTAAATAATATCATAAACCAACATAACCTAAAACAATGATATCAATAGTACAAATCAATAGTCAAACTATAATCAAAATAAAATAGCGCTAAAAACTTAAATTAAACAAACTAACCTGGTAGCTAATAAAATTCTCATACATTATTACGCAACTATTCAAAAACTAATTCAAAGTAGGCAAATGCCACTGGTTATACTTTGCATTAGTTTTGAACAACTGGCACTAGTTCTACTTTGCTCCAACATTGTCAGTTATGTTTTACATATTTAAAAAAAAAATTATTTTTCTTCCTCCCCTAGTCGAAAGTACGACTTCCCGACCTCATATTTCAGTCCGGGAACAGAGCAGGCTTTTGTGGCCTATTAGGGTTAACGCGCACTCTGATTAGCTGCACGATTTTTCTGGCTCGCTGTCGTATTCATGGCTGCTTCTGTCGATCTGCTGAGCGGATAAATTTTATTAATTTAACAATATTAACATATTATACATATGTCATTACAAACATTTTATTCTTTTTCCTTATTCTAAGAATGGTTTTCTTTTGTTGTGTTACTGACGTAACAATACTGCCAACGTTCAGTACATTCAGCGCTCGTATTGTGACATTTTCATACATAGTAGATACTATTTTGTATTATACTAGCCTGGTGGGTATATAGTTTTAATTATTATTAAAAACGCTTTTATATGTCTTTAGGTATGTACTGAACCTCTGAAAAACATTTTTTTGATAGTTGAATCGGGCCAATGGAAATGTGTGTTTAACCTAAAATTTATTTTATACATAAAAAGGATAAAACGTCAACACAAAACTTGCGCAAAATGAATGACTTCTCATCTGAGGGTTCTACGGACGAGAAAGATGTTTTACGGAATTTTGACCAAGAAGCAAAGCTTATAATTGAAAAAACATTGTCAGAAACGTTACCAAAGAAGTCTACCGAGCGGTACCTGCTAGTCTACAATAATTACAAAAAGTGGAAAGAGGAAAATAAAGATTCCTTATCTAACTCTGAAGAAAGCAATTTAATTGTTTACTTCGAATCGTTAAAAAGAAAACTTAAGCCACCAACTTTGTGGAGTATTTGGAGTATGCTCCGAAACAATTTGAATACGAAAGACAATATAAATATTAGTAATTTTCTTAGCTTAAAAAGTATAATAAAAGCAAACGCTAAATTATACAAACCAAAGAAAGCTTTTGTTCTACGATGGGAACAAATAGTGACGTTTATTGATAAAGCACCAGATGATATTTGGTGACAGGCTTGATCGATCATCATGCTAAACATATATAGTATACAACTTTAATCACTTAATATAAAAGTAATAATCTGGAAAGAACAACCAGTCACAACATACCTTAAACGACTTAAAAAACTAATGCATAATTTTAATTTGTTATCATAAACCGCTACAACTCACGAAAACGTTTATCTGTAATTATAAAATAACGAGAAAAATAAACGAAGTTGAAATAAAATTATACAAGCAAAATGGAAGAAAATATTTAAACATTATTATTAATAACGCGGAAAACTCACTTTCGCTTTTTCCTCCGCTTTTTTCGTTCATGTTTTAGTAAAATGTCAGAAAGCTTAAAGTCAAACGTTTTATTAAACCTGTCAAACGGTATTGTCGGCTGCAAAGGAAATTTGTGTACTGATCTATATAATAAGAGTGACAGTCTTCCGAGATCACGAACAAAGTTAAATGAGAGGGGGAAAAGTAAACCTTATTTATGTAGAAATTGTACTAATAATAGACAGATTGTATGTGAAAATTAACTACTCATTAAGAATGTTTTTGTATGAGTTTCAAAGTTTCTCTTTGTAAACGTTTTTTAAAAAATTTGTGTCTTCAATTCTATTGAACATTAAAATTATTACTTATGTCGACTGTAATCTACTATAAACTGACAAAGATCTTTCTATCGGTCTTACAGTCTAATCAATATTCATGGGCAATCAGATTCCCCTTGTTTACAATCACCCCCGAAGAATCTGAAATAAACTTAAATTTAACCCTGAAATAAATATTTATTAGTAAAGGACAATCTGACCGCCCACCACCACCCGAACATGCCCGAAGTTTCGAGCCCGCTCCGGCTCCTCCTCATGAACTTTTTTTTTTCCACCACCAACCCCCCTATATATAGTAATCAGTTCCTCAAATTCATCGTTAATACTGTTTTTATTTATATATTACTTGCAGAATTATATTTTTCATGTTCAATTGTTTATACGCAGTTCATGTATATCAGAATCAGTACTGATCAGAATTATCTGAGCGCGTGTCAGAAGTCATTGTGGTCGAGGAGGTACGGTAACAGACTGATAATCTGAGGGTGCGTGGTTCAAGTTCCGGTAGGGTCAAGTTTATTTTTTAATTTTTTTTGCTTTAATTATTGTTTTATTCTAATTAATTCTAGTCATCTTTTATAATAAAAACAGGCGATGCATTTATAAATAAACAATATTTGAGCGATTTTGCTTACGATCCTACTGTGTACTTATTTCTGTAGTCCGAATTTACTACACATTTTCTGTAATATTGATTACAGCTTTCTGCAGTATTTTCTGTAGTATCAACTATACATTCTCTGTAGTTCATACTACAGAGTTTGTGCAGTTAGAACTACACTTTCTTTCCGTAAGGGCCTGCAGTGCTAGTGACTTACGCAGTACGCCTATCGTATAACCTAAACTCTGTGGACTGTGCGTGTCGACTTTTCGATGAAGTCTGTTGATACATCACTAGCTAATAAAACGAAAAATGAAGAAAAGAGTGATATTCCCATTAAAGATTCTAATGTAAAATTTGAATATTGCACTATTAATGGCAATGTTATTAATAACAATTACTACTATGTAAATACTGATCAATAAAAAGATTCAAATAAATATTACTGAATAAATTTTATTGCTTGTACAAAAATAATTTATTATTAACGTCATAAATAAGAAATTATATTGTTTATTATAATATTTATTATAATATTTATAATAATGTTTATTTATAATTTACAATTTATTTTATTTATTTATCTAACAGTACATTACATTAGAAAATAAAGTAACCCATTTTTATTTACTTTTTCTTGCTCCGCGATTTCCAGCATCCGCTAACCAACAACCCTCGCTTCGCTCGGGTCGTAAATGTTAGTGGATTCTGCAAAACCCTTAGCCCCTCAATCATTGTCATGTGCTCCATAGCTAGCTCGCGTATACACCTACTTTGGTTATAGGTTATACTGAATTCTCGAACTATATAAGCGGTCAAGTTGGTGCACTGCCTCGACCGAAAAACTTACTAGCGGTGAGAGAGACAAGGTGAAACAAAATAATGGCCGCGGCCGCCGAAGCAGTCGAATCCTGCATACCGAGTTCATTTTCATTCTGTGGTCGTTAATTAAAAACGAATTTTAATGTAATGTATTCTTTAACTCGAAATATGCGTACAGAGATATAATATCTAATTCAAATATTTTTTCAGTAAAATTAAAATATTGAATTTTAAAGTAAGATTTTAAATTCCTCATTTTATGCAAAAAGTATGGAAATTAAATATTTTTTGTTCTGTACGCAGTCTTATATTTGAAAAAAAAAAATTGTCGCTTCAGAGCGATAAAATATTTATCTATGTTTACAGGTTATTCTTATCTTTGGAATTTTGGTTGTCTGCGCTGTGATGAAATAACAAACATCAAATCTGAAGATGTGGAAGATTTGGGTAACAAATTTCTAGTATCGATTAATTACAATAAAAACGACTATGCTGGACAATTCGTTATTGATAATATTTTCTATGACAAAGTCAAACAATACATTTCATTAAGACCATCTGGTTCGTTCAGCGATAAATTTTTCATTAATTATAAAGACGGAAAATGTACTCGTCAACCTATCGGAAGACATAAAATAGGCGAAGTACCAGAAAACATAGCTTTGTACCTACAACTACCGAATTCAAAAAGATATACTGGTCACAGCTTTAGAAGAACGTCAGCGGCACTTCTATCTGATTCTGATAGCACAGGGTTACATAGAAAATCCTATGCATGACAGACAACTTATTTACAAAGGCGTAATTAAAAAAACTAGTACAAAAATATTGATTCAAAAGCATCAACTAATGCACAGACATCAACCGCTAATGAAAATGACGAATAAAATTTCAATTTGAATTGGCAAGACTTTTCAGAAGATTTAAGCACAAAAAATTTTGACGTAATTGCAAGTAAGCAAAAAAAAACTTACTTTATTACAAAAATACGCCTATATGACAGTTTTTATTGATAGTAAACTTTTTTTCAGGTGGAGTCGTAGAAAATAGTTTTGTCACAGCCAATAATAAGAAAATACTTGTGCCAGATGTAAATCAAAATAAACCGGATACTTGCGGAAGTACGTCTTTCTTAGATAAACCACCAATAAAACTCATCTTTCAAAATAAATCAGTTGTTCAGTCAACTCCATGTAAAAAAAAGAAAATATAATGAAGATTTGGATAATCAAAATCACGACCCCTCAAGTTCAACACTAAGAAAGAATGGATTAACCTTTGATAATTGCACTTTCAACAATTGTGTTTTCAACATTACTTCTTGTGACTGCAATAAAGAAAAGAATTCTTAGAATAAGGAAAAAGAATAAAAGGTTTATAATGATATATGTATAATATGTTAATATTGTTAAATTAATAAAGTTTAACTTGAACGCGTACCTCTTTAAATATATTTTGTTACAATTATCATTACTTTTAAGGGGATGTCGGAGCCAAGAATGACCGTCGCTTAACCTCGCAATGTTTTTCCAGAAATTTGATTAGATTTAATAAAATAACATAGATCTGAAGTGACAGAATTATTCCTTATTGAAATGTGAAGGGTGCTCTTCTCTTCTTTTTGTAAGATATACTTAAACGGGCGTTATATTAACAAGAACAATGTTTGGTTACATGACAGTCATTATAGCTCCGACATCCCCTTAATACGTGTTTTTAATACCCGCCCCGACCAGCAAAACCTCGGCTTCGTCTCGGTTTTGCAAAAGTCGGGCGGGAGACCGAATCTCATGCATCCGCTCAGCTGATCGACAGCAGCAACCATGAATGCGACGCTGAGCGAAGTGGCCGGGAGGGCACGCTGATGCAGGCCACAAAAGAAAATGCATAGATATAGATGTAGTTGAGCAGGAGTTAGCAACCGACAACGCATTTTCTTAATTAATTAACGTACTTTCGAAGAAGAAAAATAGTATAGGACACACTGCCACAAATGTTGGATGCCCTGACATGTGTGATATGAAGGCCGAGGCGAAGCTGGAAATACAATTTTCTGACTTTGGGTCGTAATATACTATAGAGAATTTATGTAATTGAAGTTTAATATATTTGAAATAAGTTTGTAATAATTGAAAAGGATCTATAATCACGGAGATCGAAATGTTGTGCAAGTTAGTTCTGACGTCTCTAAATATGTGATTACTTGGCGTTATAAATAAATATTTTAAGCTCGAAGGGACCGAAAAATAATTCTTATTATTTTACTCTATTATTTTACTCTATTATTTTACTATGGAATATAATATATATATTATACATGTATTCGAGTCTAAAAATTGAGGTTCACGTAGGTTTAGTGACTTTCTTAGGTGTTTCCATGCGGATGATAATATCTAAACAGCGGAATCAAGTTATAATATTCGAATTTTAAACTTTTTAATTTGATAGAAATATTAAAAAATTTTGTTTAGATAGACCCTTGAATTAACCCATTTCTTCCTAAGCGACCATTTTATAGTCGATTGGTTTTTTGCCCAAAAAATTGTCGAAAAATAATATTTATAACCAATAGCACTTTTCCGAAGTAAAATTGTCCGCTCTTTACGATTCTGAAGTCAGAATTTTGAAAATTCCATTGGAAAAATTCAAAATGGTGGTTTGAATTTGATGAAAAATCAGAAATTCATTATAATAATCGACTACAAAATGGCCGCTTAGGAAGAAATGGGTTAAGGTGGCAAACTAAGATCTTATGTAATTACTCAACAAAGTCAAATAAGATATTTTAAGAAATTAAGCTTTCATATTCAATTTTTTAACTTTTTTAAATTCAATTAAAATACAAAAAAGTCAAATATTAAAATTGAATTCCCCGGTTTGGGTGTTATCATCCGCTTAGTAACACCAAATTTAAGCACCAAATCTACGAGAACCTCAATTTTTAGTAATTAGTTAGTTTTAGTAATTTTAGTAAAATTCAGGACCTGGATATCCCCCCGAATTCCATATGGAATCCACCTGCAATCTACCTGGAATTTCAGCTGAAAATCCAGTTGCATTTTTTGAACAGAGCGCCCCGATCCCCTATAAAGCTGCGCTTTTGTCTTAACCACCTTACTAGAGGTAAAGGACTTCCCCCTAATCGCTTGTAAAATCACCCTCATTTCAGCTAAACCCTCCTGAACCCAACCCTTTGAACCGCTTCTTCCCCACGCGATTCCGAGCTACTCTCACTGCGTTCAATTTCTTCTACTCTGAAAAGGAGTGTAGTATACCTCCTTAGGTGATCTCCAATTAGTCGCGGAAGCAGTGATGACGCATGTTCAGTTTCAGGACAGGGAAGGAATCGCTCACCTCGTGCCAACCTCACTTTTCTTAATTAACAGCATTCTTGACTTCCCCTGTATATCTTCTCCCATTTATTGAAAGTGCGTGACAAACCTTAGTTTCCTTTCAAAATTTTCTATTAATTTTGAAATATCACTAGGCGCTGCTTCGGAAAGGCAACCCCGCTGGTACTTCACTCGCTTCACCGGCACTCGCGACGTAGAGGAGGGGAAGAGAGCGCGATCGCCCGGAGCCAAGACACCGCTGCACGACGAGGGCGGCGTCGAGGAAGAGAGAAGAGCCGGCGGAGTAAGGGAGAGCGCACGAGAGTGAGAGAGAGCGCGCGACCTGTCACCGGCCGGAGAGAGTCGAACAGCGAGAGAGCGCGCTGGACCAGGCCGGACGGATATGTGAAGCGGAAAGCGCAAGAGCTCTCGCTGCGCATCCATGTCGCGTCGCTCGCAGAGAGAGAAGCTGGCGTCGCGCGCAGAGAGGGAACGAGCGTTAGTTCAGCCTCGGCCAAGCTCGCGCTTCCGTAAGCGCACGAGTCAGGCAGAGCGCACGGCCGGTAGAGTGAGGGAGAAAGAGATAACGCGGTCACGATGGCCAACGCTCTGAGCCATATCCTACTGGGAATAGGCAGCGCCACGCTGGCGGCTCCGAGCCAATCAGGAGGCCGGACCATTCGAGATTCATATTTCGAGCCAGAGCAACAGGTGGCAGCCTTGACCTGCGATGATCCAGGCAGACCAATCAAGGCCGTTAATCTAGGTCAAGGCCTGAGTAATTGGAGCAGCACCTGCGCGGTTGATAACCGGCCAATGACCTGCGGCCGCGCGCGCAAGCCGGAAGAGTAGTGAGGAAGAAGAAGCGTCGAGGCGAAGAAGAAGCTTCGTCTCGTCTCATTTTGTCAAGGACCTTCCAGGACACCAGACGTACTCTCACGGGCAATCTACCACCTGCAGCCGCCATTACCGCAGCCAAGTGCGAACCGCAAGTGAATTTGCTTTTTGAGGAGAGGAAGAGAGAGAGTGAGAGAGTCATCCGAGCGAGACGAGCCGCGAGCAGAGGACGTGAGAAGTGGTGACGAGGAGTTGCTGGGCCAGCCAAAAGTAAGTGGGTTAAATTCGGCCTGTTTACGAACACTTTTTCGTCTGGCCCACGCCGCCAACCTCTCTCTCGCAACGATCAAGTGCCGCGATGGAACACCGTGTTCGGGTAAAGCCAGTGCCGGTTGAGTATGGAGGAAGTCGGCGCGAGTAAGGCGTAAATTTTGTACTAAAAATTGAATACAACGCGTAAAGAAAGTTACCAGTGACAATTATTCTTTGGGTTCACCCTTATGCCGCCGTTCCTTTCCTCTCGTATGCTGTCGCTGTTTTGTGTCCGTTGATGTGACAATTGCGCGAAGAGCGTCAGCGTCAGCAGTAGGACAACGTGGGTTTCGTCCGTGTTTCCTCAGTGAATCTCCTTCGAGATAGGAGCCTAAGAAGCCGCCGGGTATTAAGGTGAGTCGAGGACGGGAATTGACAGGCGCCCAACCATTAGATAGATTAAACGGCAATTCAATGGTCCCCATAGCCAATAGTGGCACGCGCATCAATCGTTATTGAATTCGATAATTCTACTTATATAATTAGAATTCCGTCACATGTTTACCACCCGAGTTATTTTAATCAATTAAAAAACACAAAAATTATAAGTGATACTTTTGTTATTTGCCCTGATCATATCAATCTAAATCTAACCTCACAACTGGACTGTGACACGCTGAATGACGGCGCAAAAAAGATTATAGCACAAATTAAATCAACTACGACAGAAGAAATAAAAAAAACAAATTATAAATAAAATTGCAGAAGAAACAAGAAGAGCAAATCATGAGATAACTATATATGAGGACTGCACAGAATTGGAAGTCTTGAAGTTAGAAAGTACTCTACTGAAAGAACTTAATATAGAGAAACAAGATAAAAATCAAATATTGAAAGAATTATTACAAGCCGAAAAAGAAAAGGTAATTAATGATAATCCAACCAATACTAAAAATATTAAAACATTTGCTCAGGCCATTACTCTCGACAAGCCATTAAACAAAAGAACTCCAAGGATAATTGTTAAAAAAATTAAAAAAAAAGATAAAATAGAAAAAATTAATCAATATGTTTCACACTATCTAATTAATAATAAATCCATTCGACAAAAAAGGTAGAAACAAAAAATGAAAGTGAAATAATTATAAATTGCTTTAATGAGCTATTTTTTGGGGGTAACGAGACCATCTGTGGATGGCCATGGAGGTACCAGCATTGATAATATGTTCTTAAAATCTGATAAGATAAAGGGTATAAATTAAACTGTCCTTTTAATGATCACTTTCCATTATTTTTAACTTACGATGGACAGCAAATAAATGTTACAGATAATATAGAGTAGGAAGGTATTAATTACAATAAACTAAAAAACTTTGGATATAAAATGGATTGGAACATAATATTGTCAGAGCAGGATCCAGAAGTTGCTGCTGATCTACTAATTTCAATGGTGAACAAATGTATGGAAAAGGCAATTAGCTCAAAAACTCAAAAAAAATAAACAAAAAGATGGATTACCTAGAAAGAAATGGATAACAAGTGCAATATAGGTGTCTTGTAAAAAAAAAAAGAATTTTTGTATACTTCAGTCAAAAAGGAACCAGGTTCAGAAGCTTTGTTGACTCAATATAAAAACTATTTTAAAATATTAAATAGAGTTATAAAAGACGCCAAATACAAATTTGAAACAGAAATAATAACAAAAAGTAGAAATAATACTAAACATTTGTGGAATTTTATAAACTCAAAATTAGGAAAAAGCGAAAAACAAATGAATCATATTAAATACATCATGTCTGATAATCGAAGAATCACAGAAGCTAAAGAAATAGCAAATATAATGAATACATATTTCTGTGAAATAGGAACTGATTTAAGCAATAAAATAATATAACCAAAAAACATAGAACTTACTCTACCAGATAGAAATCCTAAAACTTTATTTTTTGAGCCAACTAATTGTTATGAAATTTATAACATTATACATGCAATGGAAATTAGAGTAGGAGGAATTGATTCCATCAATACTAAAATTCTAAAAACATTGTCGAATGTCATAATACTTCCTTTAGAGCATATTTTTAATTTGAGAATTGATAAAGCAATATGGCCTTCATTACTCAAGGCTGCGGAAGTGGTACTTATTTATAAATCTGGAAACAAAGCGTGTATATCTAATTACAGGCCAACATCTCTGATATCAAATATTGCGAAAATTTTTGAGAAAATTGTTTATAATGGGCTATACAATTTTATGCATAAATAGACTGTTAAAGATAATATAAAAAAATAAATTCTATGTCCATGAAGCACCACTAACCCTATCTCAACTATTTACACTAGAATCATTACATTACAATACTTTGAAAGATATATTTACAAATATTAATCGAAATACGAGACACAAAAATGTACAATTACCAAAAATGAATAAAGTAGTAAGTGACAAAAATAGCTATATGGTGGCTATTAAAACTTACAATAAACTCCCTAATGATCTCAAAACTATCGACTCTAATAGTATTACTATCAAGCGTAAATTTAAAAAAGTGTAACGGGGTTTTTCCGGGGGTAACGAAAGCAGCCAGCTACTTACCCCGGGCCGTACCGAGTACGTCCGACGGCAACTCCAAGCACGAGTTGCCGCGGCCCGTTGCAACGTGAGAGCTCCGCGCTCTCACTTTTCTCTCGTTCTCGGTGTGCTCGTGTGTGTGTCTTCCCTTACACACACACTGCCGGCTCTCTTTGCCGGGCTCGGCCGCTCAGCTTATGACTTGCAGCCGCTTGCTGCAAGTCCCGCGGAGAGTGGCGG
>UELU01146344.1:0-10209 GCA_900490025.1 Megastigmus dorsalis | reverse complement strand
ACACTAACTCGCCCACCTGAAACGTCACGTCCCGCCTCCCTTTATTATAATATTTTCCCTGCTGTTCCCTCGCGTCATCGGCAAATTTCGACACTAAATCGCGCAACGCGTCCAATCTCCTCATTCTGTCCGCCCAGTCCTCCGGGTTCATCCGGCTTAACAAGTCGGCGCTCTCTACCTCTCGTCGCAAACTCTTCACCGGTCGGGGGTGCCGGCCGTAATTCAGGAACGCTGGCGAAACTTTGTTCGTCGCCTGCGTGGCGGTATTCACGGCATGTCGGAACTCGTGGACATGCTGGTCCCAATTCCGGTGGTCCTCCTTGACGAAGGTAGAAATCATTGTCTTCAGGATTCGATTGGTCCTTTCCACGGGATTGGCCTGAGGGTGGTAGGGCGGCGTCGTCACATGGCGCACTCCATATTCCTCTAACGTCGCCTTCAAGAATTTATTGTCGAATTCCTTCCCGTTGTCGGTGAGGAAGTAATCTGGCGCTTCCCATCTGAAGAGGATGAGCTCTTCGAGCGCTTTGGCTACAGCCTTCCCGTCAGCGGTTCGCACTGGCTTCACCTCGATCCACTTGGTGAACAGGTCTTGGAACACGATCATGTACTTGTTTTGTGATTTACTGGGTGGGAATTCCATGAAGTCCGCCGCCACAACGGCCCATGGTCGCTCTACGTTTCGTCGCCCCATCAAACCTTGCGGTCCTGTCTGAGAGACCTTGTGTTGTTGGCACTCCTGACACTGGCGCACGAACTCGTCCACGGCATGGTACACTCCCTTCCAGTAGTATTCTCTGGCGACGCGATCGTAGGTCTTCTCGACTCCGAAGTGGCTAGAGGACGCTTCCACGTGCGCATCTCGTAACACTCTTTCTCTCTTCTCCGCTGGCACGACTAACTTCCATCCTTCTTCGTTATTGGTGATGGGGTCCAGGAGAGGATCCCGGTGATAACGGTACAGCATCCCATCCTCCACTTTCCAATTTTGGAATTTCACCGGCGTCGCTATCACATCCCTTACCATGGCGCAGTACCACTCATCCTGTACCTCTTCAAACGCCCCCACTTCCTCCGTCTCGTACATCCAAGATAAGGCATCTGGCACGTGGTTCAAGGCGCCTTTCCGATGCTCTATTTCAAAGTCCCACTGCTGCATCTGCAGCGCCTATCTCGCCAGCCTTCCCGTTGGATCCTTCAAATTTTTCAACCAGCGCAAGGCGCTATGGTCCGTTATTGCCTTGAAATGGTAACCCTCGAGGTATGGGCGCAACTTCTTCAGGGCCCACAGAAGAGCTAGGCACTCCTTCTCCGTTGTAGTATAGCTTTTCTCGGCTGGCGAGAGTACTCGGCTCACATAGACGATCGGGTGCTCCCCGTCGTCCATCTCCTGCGTCAGCACGGCACCTAAGGCAATAGTTGCTTGCGTCGCACTGCACTATGAATGGCCGTGAGAAATCCGGGCGAGCGAGTACTGGCGCTGTCGTCAGGGCTCTCTTCAGACCCTCGAATCCTTCCTGCTGTTCCTCTCCCCACGTCCATTCCTGTCCCTTGCGTAACAACTTAAGGAGGGGTATCTTGAGCTCGGAATCGTCCTCAATAAAGCGTGAGTACCACTCCACCATCCCCAGGAATCTTCGCAGCTGCTTCACTGTCCTCGGCGCGGGATAGTCGATCACTGGCGCTACCTTCTCCGGGTCTGGGCGCAAGCCGTCGCTATCCAACAAAAAACCGAGATACTGTACCCGTGAGCAACAGAACTCGCATTTAGCGCGGCCGATATCGACCTCTTCTTGCGCTACTTGCATCATCCGTGGCGACATTCTCCTCGGGCGGTGCTTAATCGGCGCTGCTCCTCTCACATCGATATAGTGCTTTGTGTGTTTGGCTAGTCCCATCACCTCAGACGTCGGTGGCAACAGGCCGTTGACTAGTTTCTCCACTATCTCCTTCTCGCTCTCGGTCAACGCTGAGATTCCGGCGCATTCGGCGATAATCACTTCTGGGCCTTCCGTCTCATACGTGTTAAACTTCCTCCACTCTCCATCCGACACTCTCCATTCGTTGTCTCTCCATTTCGTCTCGATCCCCCAATCGTGCGCGAAGTCGGCGCCTAGGACCATCTCGTAGTCCGTGTTTGGCAAAATCTTCAGACTTAGCGCTCCAACGGCACCATCCACGTCTAACATCACGTCCAATTTCCCCGCCGTCCTGCTCACTCCTCTCGTCACGTTCTTCACACACGAATCGCTGGCACGTACTCGATCTTTAAATTTTTCGGCTATGGTGGGCCCCACAAACGAGATCATGGACCCTGAATCAAATAGCGCTCTGCAGGTGTGACCACCCAGTACTACCGATAGATAGAATCTATTTTCTACGGCGGTGCCGGCCACATCGCCACTTCCCTCAGGCCCTTCTTCCCCTTCCCCGCTCGGCGCTGGATCCATTCTCAATGGTCCTGGCGCTTGACTGAGTGGGGTTTGAGGCGTCGCCTGTCCTTCGGTTGTAGGTGAACCAGCTCCGTTCGTGCCAAACTCCTCAGCCATCAGTCTCAATCCCCTGTTCAGCTCGGTCTCACTTCGTGGCAGCTTTCGCTTTATAGTGCCCACCATCTTCCCTTGTCGCTCTTCTCGTTCTTCCGACTCTTCCTCGGCGGTTGAAGGCGATTCTGGCGCCAGGGTCTGCCCAACACGCTCTGTCGTCTCCTTCCTCTCTTCACTTCTCGACCCCCCTGCCCGTCTTCTTTTAACGGCTTCCCGATACGCTGCGTCCTCTTGTTCCTTTTCCTCCCTCGCTTGATCTTGCCTTTCGGAGTCACTTTCAGACACTATCCTACTCGCTTTCTTACTTGGCTTGACTCCATGATTCTCATGTCCCCCCCCTCCTAGAGCGAGGAAAGGGGCAACCTTTCCCGCTCTATCCCATAAACCCTCTTCAACGATTCTGATCCTTGGCGCCGGTGTGCTGTTGACCGCCGGGGATTGAGTTCTCGTTCCCTGCGGTCCTACAGTCTCCGTCCACGCTGGCTCAACCGTCGGCGACATGATTTTTGTCGCGTTCGGCGGTGTCTCCGCTCCGCTCTCCACTACATCGTAGGCGGTTTCCGGCCTTTTCAGGGTCCCGAAAGGCACTACGTATAGATGATCTCCACCGAGGTGCGTCTGTCGCTGGGTTGGCATCTCAATTTCCCCGGACTCGCTTGATCGGATGTTTCTTCTCTCCTCACAGCCGCTCTTCTCCTCCACTTCTCTTCGCTGCTCCTCTCTCTTTCGCTCCACGACTCCAGGCGCCGGTGTGCTGTTGACCGCTGGGGATTGAGCTCTCGTTCCCTGCGATCTTACAGTCTCCGACCACGCCGGATCCGCCGTCGGTGACAGGGTAATTGTCGCGTTAGGCGCTACCTCTCTTCGCTTCTCCACTGTCTCCGGGGCCATCTCCGGTCGTTCTAAGGTCTCGGGAGGCCCTCGGAATAGCTGCTCCCCACCGGGTGGAATTCCTCGTTGGGTTGGCATGGCCGTGCCCAACGGTACGCTGCGTCGGATGCCGCTACTCCTCTCTCGCCCTTGGCGCTTCTCTTCTTCTTTCTTCTGACTTTCTTCTTTCTTCTTTCTTCGTCGATCACTCCCGTATCCATCCTTTCCCTCTTCCTCCCTCGATGTCGTCGGATTTCCCTGCAACTCCTTTACGTACTGACTAGCCGGTAGCAAGCTCAGCACTTCGGCGTTGATCGGGTCCCGTACATCTTCCCTCTCAACTCGATCTCTCCTCTCCTCGGCTTTCCTGGTCCCAACGCGCAATTGAGGGGCACGGAACCTTATTGCCCCCCCGCTTGCGCGTTTCCCCACTGCTGCCGTAAATTGGCACAATCCGGACACGTCTTGAACTCTACGTTGGGTTTTCCGCAGACTTGGCAACATAACCCGGGTTGCTGGGATCGTAAGGGGCACGACGCGGCTCTATGACCGAATCCTCGACAGTAGTAGCACTGTGTCTGCGGGCATTCGGCCGCTCGGTGTCCCGTCCCTCCGCACTGGTAGCACGCTCTCCCAAATCCACCATCTCGCTGGCCAGGCGCTCCACCTTCGTTCCTTCTTGGCATGGGGCCGTTCCTGGGAGCAGTGGGCATCGCTGGCCCTGCCGGTGCAGGCTGATGCAGGCGAGGCGACTGACGTGGGTACGGACTCGCCCCTTGCTGCACCATCGTCGGTGGATTCATCCGAGGCGTCAGTGGCGCCATGAGAGGTGCTGATCCTGGTATAGGCTGTCGGACGGGCTGTATCGGCGCCGTGGCTTGGGTGACCGCGATCTCTTCCTCCGGGTACTCCACCACTGGCGCTACTCGTTCTGCTTTCTTCTCTTTCCGCGGTTTCTCGTTTTTTCTTTCGCTCGAGCTGGCCGGCGCATCGCTGAGTGAGGCGGTATCCTCCACCACCGATACTTTCGCTCGCACTGATGTAGTGATCGGGCAAGCTACTTCAGTGATCGCATCAGCTGTTCGTAATTCGTACGAGTCTGTGTCGCTCGCCTCTCCTCTGCTCTCACTCGCTCCTCCTCTCGTCCGCTGTCGCTGTCTGCTTCGTCCGATACTTCCGTCCCACTTAACTCCGGCACTCTTTCCGTATCTGCTGGTCGAACTATGGGCGGCTCTATGGGCCTCGGGTCCTGGCGATCCGGCGCGGCGGCGCTTCTCGGGTTCGGCACGATCACATGCTGGCTGGAGTCGGGTGATTGCCTCTCATCAATGTGGGGAATCGTCCCCGTGGTGGGGTAGGCACCCCACAAAGCTCCTCGGGCCAGTGCAGATCGCAGCCCGGGCGCGAATAGCACTTGCGTGGATCGGCGCACCGTCATGACGCTGGTGTTTCCGGGATCCACTCCCATTGCTCGCTTCGAGGTTACCACTTGAATGGCGCTTGACCTCTGGATGTTGTCGTCCAATTCTTCCGCCGACTCTCGTGGCTGGAGGTCGGTCACCGTTGTGGGCGCTGGCTCCTCTTCCCGGTATGCCTTGGCACTATCAGCGGCGGAGGCCGAACCCCGGCGTTCGGGTATCGACTGCAACTGGGCGAGCAAAGGTGGCGGCACCGCCACCGCTTTCCTGGGCTTCCGCACCGCCGGTTTCTTCCGTTTTTTCGCGTCATCCGCTGTCTGGTCTGATGACGTTCCTCCCAGTCCTTCCTCATCGGTTACCACCTTCTTCGGCTTGCGGCCTCTTTTCTTCGGCGGCACTGGCTCCGCTGGCGGCTCCGCACTCGAGCTTTCCATGACCAGTCCGGCCGTAGTTGCTGGCAACGCCTCTCCCCGCTCATCCTCTATCGGGTTTCATGGCACTGACTTTGTGGGGTCCGCTCGCCGAATGCTGGCTCTTATTAGCCTAGACTTCAGCGTGGCCAAGTCCCCGTCGCAGTTCAATCCCTGCTCATCTAAGTTGTTCATGACGGCTTTCGGATGCAGCTGCATTATCGCTTGGCTTAGATGATGCGCCTGCTTATCCGCCTTGATAATGGCACTGAGGATCCTCTTGCTCTGGGGATCCATGGTATCCTTCTGGCGAGCTCCCTCGAGTTATCAGACGACGACGATGAACGGCCACACGAATGCTAGACTACCCTCTGGCAAGTCCTGGTTACGAAGTCCCGAGCTTAGTCCGGAATCGTCAAACGGACAAGCGCAGCGCAAAGGTTGTACTGGCAACTAGCGGCAGGGCACGGCAATAAAGGGAAGAAGGGAGAAGACACACAAATAAGAAAGAAGGGCAACGCAAAAAAAAATTTATCGGGGGAAAACTGACAATCTCGCAGCACTGGGCAACCTTTGTTGAGCGTGGCGCAAATGTGTACAATAAATAAAATAAAAAAAAATTAAGTAAGAGGTTACTCTGGCGATTACCGTTCCTTCCTTAGCAATCTTCCTGAAATGGCAAAAACAACAAAAAACTGGGGCGGCAAGGCAATGCTCGCTTTTCTGGAGATCTACAATCCTTGGTCTATCCTCTTCCCCACAATGTCTTGCTTGTGGCAAAAATTCTAAGACGCAACGAAAACTCTTTCTCCTCTTGATAATCTTCCTGAAAACGGCGAATCACAAAAAAAAAAAAAAAACAATTTCAAATAAATAAATTGCAAAATAACGAAAATTATTATTGGCACACGCTCAACTTGGGGTTCAGGGACACCGGCACAGGGACTGGCGCTCCACGAAACGGCACAGACGGCACTCGTGTTCTCAACGCTTAATAAAAAAAAATTTCTCTTACTCTAGTCGGCAATACTCATACCGCAAAAAAAAAATGTTAACTAAAAGGGGCAAGGCACAACCAGGGGATGGGGCAGTCACAAACACAAATTATAAAAATTAAATTAATATACTATGGTAGGTGATGATGCGCTGAGGCGAGTCGCAATACTCGCCTCCCAGGTGTTCGGCTCGCCCACGAACTCAATTTAGATTTCCGAGCGCGTTGATCGCTCGCTTCACGCTCTCTCTCACACCTCACTCGATTTCGGCAACAAACAACTACATCTTCATCAGCTCGTTCGACAACACCCTAGCATTGCTCGCACACTCACACCAGTCTTCAGAGATCTGCTTCTTATTGCTCTTCGTCGGCTCGTTCCTCCTATACGCTATCGCTCTCACACTCACACCATATACCACATACAAGAGATTCGGCGCTTCGCCTCAACAATGCCCCACGTTGGGCGCCATTCGTAACGCGGCAAATCGCGCGAGCCAGAATTCCGGTGATTCCAATCAAGTCAGGCAATAAATATTAAATTTTGAGATTTTCCCGATTTTACGGAAAATTATCACGGAACCGAATCACGGAACGAATTTACGGAAATTTCCGAATTTCCGGCTCAGGCGACTCCCGATGGCGCGATACTGATGGCAACGTCGAAATGCCCGAATTCGCGAGATTTATTATTGGAGGGGCGCCAGACGGGATGTCCCTCGCGAAATTCGGCGTGATGCTGCTTCTCCTCGGCTGCTCTGTTCAGACCCACTCCAGAGGGGATTCCGTTGGTGAAGGCGCCTCGGGTTAGGCGCTCCCGGCGTCGAATTCCCTGAAAACCGCGAAACCTATGTGCACATGGCACGGCACAACTCTTCGGCGTAACGATACAAGATAATAGGGGAAACACACAAATAAATAAACAACATGCACGGTCCGGCAAATTAATGAATGACGAGGAGAATTTATTTGGTCAAATTCCCTGCTTCCTCGGCGCCACAGGCGCCAAGTAAAAATAAAAATTTGGGGAAAAACCCCCGGCCCACGCAGTACAATTCATTGCTCGCATCCCGCGCCCGACTATCACGCTAGCTCCGCGCTGGATCGGCGCGTTCTCAGCCGCCCACCACGAATCTACTGGTTAGCCGCGACCGTTGCACCAATTTCTCCGGTCGCCAACATGGCCGCCGACACGTGCTCCTACCCTGTCGTTACCGCGCCACGATTCTGCTCGCCACCGGCATTACCGATCCCCGAGCTCCGGCAACACTCCCAACGTCCCTTTTAACTCTGAATCCCGCTTTCCGTTGACGCACCCGTTCCCACGCACTCGCGAACAACCCAGGCAAACACTGCGCATCACTACCTACCTCGTGGCCAACATGGAAGTTTGTAGTAGCCAGCAGGCTGGCTCCACTTACGCTCGTCCGTCCCTCCTGTCTACTCGCTAGCTCCTTCTGGCTATTTTGCTCGGCGCAACCCCCGTGTTTCCGGCACGGTTCCTCGGCAATATCTCTCTATTAAGCTTTCCGTCCCGTTGTTCGTCTCGTACAATGGCGGATAGTCGGCTGTGGCGAGATACGCGTCCTTCCTAATTCACGGCCAGGCAATGAGTGACGCCTTCTTCTTCACATCCTGGCTTCCGCCTTCTTCCCCAATCTCGAATTCTACTATCTTCTCTGTCGCTCCCATATCGTTCCTATCTTCTATCCTGCTCTCGTCTTGGTCGTTGCGTCGATCCGTTCGCGTCTCCTGGCGCTCCGCTTTATCGATTCGTTGATCGATTTATGGATGATTTCGTCGCTGGCACTACTCCCAATCAACGATACCTAATTTATTCAGGTCGGCGCTAATTGGTCGCCGACCTGAATTCCGTCGCCGACGCTGGCTCCCTCTTATGACGCGCGCAATTTCGAATTCCCGAATTACTGTGCCCGCATTACGCGAATCCTCCATTCCGCCTAGTTCCGGAAAAATCCCTACACCTATGGCACTAGGGGTTTCCGTGCGCACGAGTTTGGCACATGGCGCAGTCACGAACCCGTCAGATACGGTCACGCGTACTACTCGGCGCTACTTGCGCGCATACTATTTCGCGCCTCTCACTATCTCCTACTACCGGCATCAGTCTCTCTCTCTCGCTCTCGTGCACCGCGTAGCCGCTTCACCGCGTCTCCTGGCTGGGCGCTCTCGTCGGCGCTCGTACCCCGACGCAAACATGTATTGGTGCGCTCCCTATGCTTCGACATAGGATAAGGGGTCGCGTCGCACCCGCACGCATACACTGGCGCTGGCAGCCCACATGGACAGGCAGATCTGTCGGCTGCTACACGCGGCTCAGCTGTCGCTTGACACTCCATCCTCGTCATCGTCCTCGGCACCGGTTTCCCCGTCGTTGCTACCTCGTCGTCGTTGGTGTGGCTTGGTGGTCGGCAATTGTGCGTGTCGGGCGGTTCCGTGGCCATCCTCTGGCATCAACGTCGTCGGCGCTTCATTGGTGGCGAATGCAGGCCGGCCCAGTGCCTGCCTGCTCGGTCGTGCTCTCCTCCGGGCTTTCGGGTCGTGCGTCGGTCCAGGCGCTCTCCTCAAACATCGCGAATTCCCCCCGTGTTAAACAATAATTCTTACAGTTAACCCCTCGTGGCGGTGGTGGCGAGCATCGTCGTCGCGACTCGTTGCCCTGGCAGTGCGACCTAACCTCCAACGGCGCAAACAACCACGCGGGGTGCAACGGTGTTTTTGTGTTTTAAATTAATTATTTCTTTGATCTTGTGAGGCCCGAACAGCCTCACAAATTCCCCCCTCCTAAACCGGACCACACCCGTGTGGACCGCCTGTTTACCCGTGCCACACTGCCACAGCTACTACTTCCATCCTCGCCACCACGCTACTTAATTCATGGGGTGGGCATATGCATCACCCGTCACCTCATTCACACTGCACCTACTCTGCCTCATCCGATTTACTCTCATCCATACTGCTGCTAAAGGGGGGCACATATCAGAAGAAATAGAAAAAATAAAAAAAAATTAAGCATTGACAGCCCGAATACCTTATCTGACGACGTAGTTGGGGGCTCACTTTCGGCAATGTCCGCGGACCTACCCACTCGTGCGGTCTCTCTCTCTTTCTCTCCGGTTACGTACACGGCGCTCTCCTACCCATCTGGCAACACTTCTGGCACTCCTCCCCGTTCCTCCTCTCTAATTACCGAATACTCCCTTCAGGATGTCGTGTCGGACATCCTCTGGCAATCCTTCTAGGCGCTCCATCAACCGCTGGGTTTCCTCGATGATCCTCATCCTCTCCGCTAACGTACAGGGGCCTGCACGGGGTTCCGGGCGTGCCGCTGCCTCGCTCCTCGGGACCGTTCTTCGGGTCGGCGCGGCGATCGCTGGTGCTGTTTCGGTGGCAGGTCCGGATCCCGCTGCTGGCTCCGACTCCCCTCCAATGGCCGCACTCTCCGGTAGGGGCCTCGCGGCCGACGTCGCTGGTGGGGACCGGGAGGTCTGCTGGGCGGCCGGCGTGGTCCCGAACATCTCCGCGCTGGTGGGTGGGGGCATTCGGGCGCGCCTCAGTCGGTTCTGAACCGAGGGCGGCGTGGGCAACCTGACGGCCTCTTGGTATGGCGGGGGAGGGCTCCCGTTTTGGGGTGGCAGCCTCCCCCCGGCGAGATCCCCATCTTCTCGTGGGGTGGAGGTCGCTGACGCCGTCGGTTGTGGGCCGAATCCCCGGACTGGCGCTTGGGCTGGCCTGGCCCCGTTGGTCGGCCTCTCCATGCCGTACTTGGCCCGGATCCACCGGAGGTGGGGCTCGCGGCATCTCGGGCAATGGGACATGCCGATCCCCCGTCTCCCGCAGTTCTCGCAAAACACCTCCGTGACTGGTTTGGGGCACCGGTGTTTGGAGTGCCCGGAGCACCAGCAGTTGAAGCAGGAGTAGGGGGGGGGGGATCGACGTTCGGGTCCGTC
>UELU01146343.1:0-11138 GCA_900490025.1 Megastigmus dorsalis | reverse complement strand
GAATATAGATTTAAATTTATACGTTTTAATATTTATATGTTTTTGATTAGTACTTACCTGTGCGACGTGACGACACGGTCCTTAGGAACTTTTCGCAGTCTTACCTGCGATGGATGGTCGTACTGCGTTGAGTTGTATGCGGTGGCTTATCGTGAACGATGTTGCCCAGCGAGCGTACGAACTCAGAATGTGAGGTTTCATAACTTTTTCGCTGGCATATATGTAACTTCGACATGACTTTTTCCTATTACAGATTGCATGCGCCACCTAGCGGCATAGAAAGAAGCTTAAAATTTTCGTATATTTTGTACTTAGAAAACACGAACTCTATAAAATTAGCTGAAGTATTTAGAGATAAGTCGTAAAAACGAAACCTTTGAATTTTTAATTATTCATTAAGCCAACTTAATAATTTATGAACACATCAATAAATTTTCAAAAAAATAGTGTTATTAACAATAAACAATAAATGTATGCTCAATTTGGTCAACTTGGAGTTAAAAACGGATTGTACGCGTGTATCTAAATGCTCCACTTTGCACTTCACGAATGCGCATAGCATAAATACAAAAACGCCCATAAGTTGCGAAACCAATCACTTAGGATTTTCAATTTGCAATTTTTGTCATCTACAAACAATATAGAAACTTTCTGCGTAAGCTGATTTTGGATCCATTTTCGGACCACTTTTGCATGCTTCAGGCACACCGAGTCTATGAGCCTGTGGCCGATTAAATTGATAAGCTGCATTAGTCTTAATTTATTTAAATTTGTAGGCTATTCAACGATTGTCATGGTTAAAGCTTATTATTAATGCATCATAGAGTAAGTGTAAAAAGTTTTATAGATTAAACACTGCTAGATTTATGTTATGAGCATTGTGGCATCGAAATTTAAGCATGTGGTCGATTAAATTGAAAAATGTATGAATTTTGAATTTAAATTTGGAGACGGTTTATAGTCCGTAATTTTAAACACTTATTCTTAATGCATCATAAAATCTGTGTGAAAAGTGTCATAGACTAAACACTTCTAGATTTATTTTAAGAGCACTTTAGGTACCTAAATTCAAGCCTGTGGCCGATTAACAGCATGTTAAAATTTATTGATCTTGGATTATTTAAACTTGGAGACTGTTTAATGATTGTCGTTGTTGAAGCTTATTATTAATGCATCATAGAGTATGTGTAAAAAGTTTCATAGTCTAAATACTGCTAGATTTATTTTAAGAGCACTTGAAGTATCGAAAATCAAGTCTGTGGCCGATTAAATCGAAAAATGTATGAATTTTGAATTTAAATTTGGAGACGGTGTATAGTCTATAATTTTAAAAACTTATTCTTAATGCATCGTAGAATCTGTGTGAAAAGTGTCATAGACTAAAAACTTCTAGATTTATTTTAAGAGCACTTGAGGTACCGAAATTCAAGCCTGTGGCCGATGAACAGCATATTAAAATTTATTGATCTTGGATTATTTAAATTTGGAGACTGTTTAATGATAATAATAATAAGCAGTTGCCTTTTTTTAAACATAAATCGTTTCAAGCCCATGGATTTCTGAATAAAAAAAAAAGTAGTTTTCTAATGAACGAGATGGATTTAGTAAATTTATTTTAATTTTTATATCCAAGTTTAGATTTTAATTATTAAAAAAGTAAAGATGAAATCCTGACAGGCATAGATATTTGCACGCCATTTTGTATTTGCGAATAAGGCATCGATACGCCGAGTCGCCTCAGAGACGATATTCATACTCGTACAGGGTACGTGACCAATACAAGCCCGCGTTTGATGTTACAAACCCAACGAGTGGAGGCTGTTCATCGATTCGTCGAAGAGAAGTTTAAAAGCTGTTCTATTACACAATATAAATGTTTATGCAGCCATTCCCATAGGATATTCGGTAATACTGGATGAAAAGTACTGTAACATGGAAGTAATATTAAACCGAATAAAATACAATGATCATAAATGGCAAATATGTGGGGATCTTAAAATCATAACAATACTTTTAGGGCAACAATCGGGATTCACAAAATATCCTTGCTATTTATGTGAATAACATAGTAGGGATAGAAACAATCATTACATAAAGAGTCTCTGCCCCCTAAGAAAAACTTTCGAACCGGGTTCTAAGAATATAAAAGAAAAGCCACTTGTTGATCCATCAAAAATTCTAATACTACCTCTGCACATTAAACTGGGACTTATGAAACAATGGGTAAAATCTTTAGACAACGATGGCAACTGCTTCAAGTATCTGCAAAGTCAATTTCCCAAATTAAGTGATGCTAAAGTAAATGAAGGAATTTTCGATGGCCCTCAGATTCGTAAGATGATAAATGATGAAATTTTTGTTACGAAAATGAATCATACAGAGAAAGAAGCATGGTTATGTTTCAAGGAGGCAATTAAAAATTTTCTTGGAAATCATAAGAACCAAAATTGCCAATAAATAGTACTAAATTTAGTAAAAAGTTACGAAAATCAAGGCTGCTTAATGAATCTAAAAGTACACTTTTTATATTCCCATATAGATGAGTTTCCAAAAAACCTAGGTGATTACAGCGAAGAGCAGGGAGAGAGATTTCACCAAGATATGAATGAAGATGGGAATGAAGCGTAGGGACCAAGTAAGATGGGACATAAATATGTTAGCAGATTACTGTTGGTCGTTGAAACGAGATCTACCATCAACATCGAAAAAGCGGAAGCGTAATCCACTTCGTAGATCATTTGACAATAAAATAGTTCGTTACCATAAAAAAGAGTAATGGGCTTGAAATTTTTATGGGTATTTTATTGAATTGCATATACTTGCAATAAATTTGAATGTACCTAACTAAAGGTTTAGGGTTTAGGGGTTTAAGCTTTTAGGGCTTAGGGTTTAGGGTTTAAGGGTTTAAGGGCTTACGGTTCAGAATTTTATGCATTTTTTTGACGTTTCCGGCCACTGTGCCATGGGGTCGAACGTACCACGGATTCGGATTCAGCGACCCCAAAAACATATGTATGTACTGTTAAACCTTGGTTACAGCTAATTTTGTACATTTGACCTTGAAATGACCGTGTAATTATTTATGTTTCGTTGCTGTATAGCTGCTGTATTCAAGTATCCACACCAGTTTTTCAAGCGATGGTGCTACTAAATAATACACCTGATTTTCCTACGGATTAGTACTTGATGCGCAACCACTTTTTGATCATCTTGCTGATTTCTTCCAGATCCTCGCAGATGCTGTACATTAAGGATGACTACATTTTAAGTCTTGTCAAGTTTTTCATGTTTAAACCCAAACATGAGTGTTTATCAACTTACGTGAGCGTTTTAAATCGTTTTTCCACTGTTATTTTGAAAGGAATCACTCCTAGCAAAAAATGTTAAATAGAGAAAAGTTTCAATTTTTTGTGCTCTACAACTTTTACATTTAATACTTCTATGAGAAATTAATATTTTTTATGTTAAAACCCAAAACGGGATAATTTTTAGCTATTTTAAGAGTTTTTCGCCGTTTTACCACTGTTGGAATGTATTACAATATATTATGTTTTTTTATGCCTTACAAATTTTACATTTAACACTTTTATATAAAACTAATATTGTTTTAGTTATTGCTAAGAAACGTTTGGTTTTTTTGGTATTTTTTGTTTATGCGCGCAACAGAAAATCGTTTCGAGTCAAAATATATTTTTTTTTGTGGTGATCGATGGTATAGATTGATGATATGTTAATTTTTGAAAATATTCAAATGGTTGCGTCTCACTTGAACCAGCGTTGGAGGGCCTCGCACAAATAATATTTCTATACTTCACTTTATTTCAATTTCAGATATGTCAACAAAAACACTAATTCCTGATCAGACGATTTTCTGATGTACTTGAAAGGTATGTATACTTATATTATTATAGATATAATATTACACATATATTATTATATATTATTATAGATATAGTAACTAATGCATTTTTCTTATATTTGTTCATGTTCTTTATATGTTCGTTCCTGTTCCTTTTTTTCGTGCGTAGGCCGGAAATTTTTGTTATTATACCAATTGATTAATAATAATTTAGATTATTAGAATAATTCGTCACTTCCGTATCAAAAAGATAACTCAGTAGGCGTTTCAAGGAAGATGATAATTTAGAATATGTTTTAAGAAAGGTGATATCTTGCAAATGCATATTTTCTCTCGACTTTAAAGCGGTTCTTTTCAACTTTATTACCATACCAATTCTTTGAAAATGTTACATTCGAATTGGAACCGACACCGACAGAATTCGAATGTAATATTCTCAAAGAATTTCTACAATAATAAAGTTAAAAAGTAACGACTTCTGAATTATCGTCTTTTTATACGGAAACAATGATTTATAGTAATGACAATGCATTGCCATTTCTATTTTTTAATTAAAATGTTATTCCTAAAACATCAATTTATAATAAAAAAAAAAACTTTTTCATAATTATTTATAGGTACGTACAGTCTGTGGATATTACATCTGTCCGAACAAAATTTCCAAGAAGTATATCTATATATACGATAACTATAGATATATTTTTAAGGATACATCTTCAATTGCTTTGATTTTTTTCAAATTTGTTCGGACATATATAATGTCCACAGACTGTACATACATACATGTAATCATTAATTTTCATATAAGATCTCATCATATAAGTATAGAAATAATCTGTTGTTCGATAAATTAAATTTTAAAAAATTTTGATCACTCTTTTAAAATGTCTTACATTTGAAAATATTAAAAAAAATTATTTTTACTCCAGAGATTGTACGCTTTGTAACAAAACGTAGACATCGAGAGAGTTCTTCGATAGAGGCTAATCTGGATAATAAAATCATGGATATAAGTCTCGTGTTGTCTCATGTGACCCCGCCTTTATACGGAATAGTGGCGCTGGCGCTAAATATGCAGGGGCCATCTTGTCACCTGACCGGTCTTACCGGTGCCAATCAGCGTACCAACTGCCGGCGCGCCATACGTTATCTTTGGCATCATCATTAGATCGCCTGTTGCTATACTATGAGTTCGTGAAGCATCGTCACCGTATTCATCGAACGGATCGCCACTGCATACCAAGTGATATACCAAGTGATACGTATTATAGACATTTTTTTTAAAACTTAACCTAAAATCTGGCAGCTCCTAACCTATAGTTTTTACAGTGAAGTGAAATTTTTACAGCACTATATTCCTTGGTCTCAGTAATGTTTTATGTCACTAATACTTCTATTTTGCTATTAATACAAAGTTCTCCTTGAAATGTTAGCCCCCTATACTGCAATCCGTGATCAGAACTCTGATAAATTCACTTTTCAACTGCTACCATTCTTGTATTGCTCGATGGTGGGTCCAGTTCGTCCAGTAGACTTCTTTGATATGTTCTCAATTCTTTTACAGGCAAGTCATTCAGTTATAACTTGCTTTATGCTTATCATGTAGCTGTAGAACTTAATCTAGAATCTGCTGGCTTATATTAATTGGAAAACTTAATGTACGTTGAAGCTTCAAATATTTATCAGATAAAAAGAATAAAAATTTCACGAAACGTTTATTCTTTTTATTTGAAAAAGTTCACACATCTGATAAGCACACATTCTTTAACCATCTTCCTATGGAACTATAACCATTACACTTGAACATAGATATGTTCATGTCACCTTACTACAATGGTAATATGTCTATATCCATTCCCATATAATTTTAGTAACAAAACTTTCAATACCGTTCAATCAGATATTCAGCTTTAGCTTCCTTATTCTTGTAGCTGAAGAACTTAATAACAAATTTACCAGCTCTTTACCTTTAGTCCCTTTCCTTTGTCCTAGTAACATTTTATATAACTAATACTTCTTGTGTTGCCATTGCGAAGTACTCCTAGAGATGGTAGCGCTATATGATGACAAGTTCCTGCAGCTAATACCTGTTTTTCAAACACTTCTCTGCTACTGTAAGACTTCTATTGTGTACTGCTGGATCCGATGGACTTTTTTGTTGCACTATTATACCGTATATAACATTTACCAGAAGTAAACAGAATACTCACATTTATGAAGAGGTAAGAGTATATTTAAATACTTATTCGATAGTGTTAGTTGACTATAGATGAGAGAGCCACAATAGCACTGCCACTGACGCTTTCAGAGTCAATATCAGTGTTTTTACTTTTAAATTAATGATCGCTATTTTAATTGTTTTTGCTGATGCTTTATTAATTAGCTTAAAGATTTTATATAAACTGTGAAATTTTTTGTAATATTTAATTTTGTTATCTCTTAAAAAGTAAATTTAAATTTGAAAAAATATAATTTATTTTATTTTATGACACATGTGTGTGTCACAGTATCGCCTGAAAATATTTGATAGCTAGCTTGAGAATCCTATCGAGGATGTCTATTTATAATAAAAAACTTAATTCCCGAATTCATAAAAGTATCATCTTGTGGAAAGGCTTCGCAATGAAATTCTATGTCAGTTAAACGATTTAATTGTAAAGCCGTTAACATAATTTTGTTATTCGTCAGAGATTTTTCATAATTCTTTTCTTTCTATTGAATTGTCTCTGAATATGTAATCGGATATCTATTCTAAAATTTGATTTTAGCCTTATAGTACACTTTTTGTAAATGATGGCACTATTTTCTAAGGATTCCGAATTGTAGTTTTTTAAGTATATATCGATAGGCATTAAAACTTTTACTAATATACTAACTCTATAAGTTTGAAAACCTTTGAAATGTTTCCAATAAATTTCGCTGACCTATTCTAAACAGTGGCTCAGCAATGGAACTTTCTGACTGTGTAAATTTCCAAATAATACATTTGAATCTACATTGAAAAACATTCACTAGTTGTTAGTGCCGAAACATACATGATGCCATATCAGAAAGTGTGCGTGTACTACAACCAGCACTGTTTTCAGTGTTTTGGTGATTATTTAATATGTATGTATAAATTAAACGATACTAAAAACAAGATAAAATAGAAATACAAAATTAGTTTATTTTTATAAATAATTTTTTCCGCGAATATTGTTGAAGTGAGATCTGCAATCATAATCCAAATAAAATTGCAAATAATACACTTTAATCTATATAGAAAAATATTCACTAGTTGTTGGTGCCGAAGCATACATGATGCCATGTCAGTAAGTGTGCGTATACCACAACCACCGCTGTTTTCACTATTATAGTGATAATTGTAAGCATAAATTAAAAAATATTAAAAACAAGATGTAATAGAAATACTAAATTGGACAATTTATATAATTTTATCCGCAAATATTATTCAACTGCAATCTGCATTCACAAGTTTTATAAAATTTAAAATAATACAATTGAATCTATTTACAAAAACATTAGCTAGTTGCTAGTACCGAAACATATATAATTATGTATCAAGAAGTCTGCGTGTACTTTGTATATTCCTGTCTACAACCTAACCTATTCCCTAATGCGACCTTTAACGGTTAGATGGCGTACATTCGTTATTCTAATTTGGAGTTTAAAATAATCCTGCAAAAAAAATATGGCGTGTTTTTCACGAAAAATAGATAAAAAATTTGGAAATTTTCAACTTTATGAATTTTTTCATAACGAAAATGCAATGACAATAATTCAAAATACTGCAAAAAAGTGCAATCGATGTTCAAATATAACGGGAAAAGTTTTTTCATGATTCTAAAATATTTTTACCTTTTCAAAATGGCCATATTTCGCAAAAACCCAAAACCAGAAAAAAAGTGAAAAAATTTATGAATTTGCAACTATATTATAAAAAAAAATTAGACATTTTAAAAATATTTTAGAATCATGATAAAAATTTTCAAGTAATATTTGAACAACGGTTGCACTTTTTTACAGTATTTTGAATTATTGTCATTGCATTTTCCTTATGAAAAAAATTCATAAAGTTAAAAATTTCCAAATTTTTTAACTTTTTTTAATGAAAAACACGACATATTTTTTTGCAGGAGTATTTTAACAAATAATCGGTATCACCATTCGAAATAACAGCTCAAAATACGTCGGATATGATCTTTTATGCCGAGTTATTTGTTTTTCCTTGGGAGTTTACCTCAACCGAGCATTTATAAAGAAACATCTGGAAAGAAATAAGAAAAGGAAAGGATATTTATTCAAATAATTTGCTATTACGTTAAATTTTTTGATGGCCCTAAAAAGGGCCAATTATACCGAGAGCTATTTTCAAGCTCGGTGGAACCGTTCTCGTCTCACACAAAACGATTTTAGGTCGTTCTGTGAAAGAACGAGAAAGGCTTTTTGATGGCCTCCAGATCTTTCGTATGCCTCAACGAGGATCTAGCACCTGGTACTCTACCCTTCGGAAACTCGGCCAGTGGTGATCGTTGCGGATGCCGAACTATCAATGGTCTCGTTGGAATTCTAAATAAATTTCCATTCTTTGGGTGAGGAGGAGAAGGAGAGGGAATCTTTTCCTCCACACTCACGAATGAAAATATAGGTGTCGGTAGAGAAACCGACAAGTCTACCAGTCGATTTCTCCCCGCAGTGACCCCGGAATGTGTTGCCAACAACTTGGACTCTGCAGACTGCGGTACTGCAGGTTGTGACGGCACAGCTAGCGACGGAAAAGCCGGTGATTGTAAGTCAGACAGATTGCTTACAGAAGACTCTTCGGCTCGTTTAAGCCTTCGAATCTTCTGAAGTGCACTGTGCTGACGCCGCTTGTTCCGTTTCTTCCGCTGCTCCGCCGATCGCCGTTTAGTCCTCCTTGAGGATTGGTGCTGCTGCTGCTGCTCTGGCTCCATCTCGAGCAGGAATGATGTCATCTAGCGCGCAGGGATCATGTATACCGTTCCCAACAATAGCTCCGCTCCAATTAAATAGAGTGGGCGGGGCAAGCTTCCTTGACAGTACAGATGGAGCTAGACCGTACCAATGGTAGCGCTTTCCGCGATTGCGGCAAGGGAAAGCATGTCCGTACAGACGGAACTAGCCCGCACCAATGATAGCGCTCTCCGCAATCGCGGAGAAGGAAGCATTGAAATAATAATATTGCTTCGCAGTCAGATACCTTAAGAGAAAAATCTTAAGAGTAAACCTGGTAATTGGCGAATACTAGCACATATACATATTTTAAGATGTTACAGAAGATACTTGTCCAACGATATATATTGTGTTTTAGGCCTCAAAAGAACTGATTACATAACCGCTTATAAATCGACTGCATTCAAGGCAGTGCAAACTAAAGAGAAAAATCTGCAAGGTAAACCGACCAACTCTGAAAACGGAATAAGCTTCCGTATTCTCGCGCAATACAAACATGATGAGCGCGGACCACGTAGAGAGATGGTGCTTGCGCGCAGCGCTCTCTGCGTTGGAGAACCGTGTAAAATATAAACTGGAGACGGAGCTTGTCCGCACCAATGATAGAGCTCTCAGCGATTGGGGAGGGGAAAGCATATACATATATATTTTAAAATGATATTGAATATACAATGTTCCACGTTATATATTTTTTTAGTCCTCAAAAGGACTGATTATATAGCCCCTTATAAAGCGACGGCTTTCGGGACTATGCGAAGCGGTTGGATCATCAAAGAGTAAATCTATGTTATCCAAGGCCAGATTCGCTAGTTTGACATCTACGTTTATAGTCCTCAAAAGAACTGATTATATTATAGTATATAGTCGCTTATAAAGCGACGTCTTTCGAAGCTATACGAATCGGCCGAATAATCAAAAGAGAAAAAATTCTCCTTAGTTACCCAAGGCTACCTTCAAGAGCAATAGTCGCTTACAAAGCGATGGCATTCGAGACTATGCGAAGCGGCCGAATCATCAAAGAGTAAATCTATGTTACCGAAGGCCAGCTCCGCGAGCCGAGATAGCGTTCAATGCTACGCAAAGCATCCGGATTCCTCCAGGGAACCCGGCCTCCTCTGCGAGCTGAAGCCGAATGAGTTCCTCGAGGCTGTGCGCCTATACTAATCTCATGAGCTCGGACCTCGTAGAACGACAGCGTATGAACGCCAGTATCGCTTTCCCCCACGCACGCCAGTGCCACTATCCCACCACGCGTCCGCGGCGGCGTAGCTCCTGTAATATGTATAAATTGCATAACTTTTGCGAGTTAGCTCATTACTTTTCGAGGATGAGGATCATCGAGAACAGGACATCGGAGCTGGTGGAGTTAATAGATGGCTTACAGCCTCTATTAGACTTCATCGAGCTGATGCGACGGGAGCTTGCACCGCTTCTAGCTGAGCTGCCTGCGGAGATCCTTGTGTCGATGCAGCCAGAGCCGTTCGATCGGTTAGTCGAAGTTCAGCCCCCATCGCCGCCAGCTCCGTCGCCTCAGCAGCCGAGATCTTCATCGCCACCTCGATCGTCTTCGCCTTCGCCGTTGGCTGAAATCCTTTCGCCCCCATCTCCGCACTCTACGCTGGACCTCGTCATCATCGACGATTCACCGGAGATTATTTTAATATCCTGCAATGATAACGAGGCCCCACGGTGCATGAGCCGAGGCGTTAAAAGAGTGCGGAGCGGGGAAAAAGAGTTTCACGCCAGGCGGAGGCTTTTTGATTAATCAGTCCTTTTCAGGGATAAAAACAATCGGCCCTTTACAGGGCAAATACATTTAACGTAGAACAATATGTTCTGTAATATTTTCTAAATCAGCTATTTTAAGAGCTAAAAATATGTTCTTTTAAATAAAATATATTTTCTGTATATATATATATATATATTCTCTCTCTGTCACCAGCGCGACGTCCACTTGTGGTGAGCACAAGAGAGAGATAGAGAGGGGAGCTAAGTTTCGGCGCAGCACCGTCAAACCACATAAAAAGCGCGACGCTCAGTCAGCTTCTTCATTGTAAGCCGTTCCCGCATCGAAAATGGACTTGGAATGGGCTGTTAGCGAAAGAGCACGGATTCGGCAACTGTTGGCCGAATGCGAGCCTCTGCTATCACCACCACCGCTTCGATCTCTACGAACGCGCATGGTTCAAAATGTTCAAGTGTTGGACAAAGTGAAGCGGCGATTGAACTATAACACAGGCCCACAAAAAAAATAAAAAGGTCTGTGCAGTTAACCAGACCTATGATTTATTGTGTATTTTTCAAC
>UELU01146342.1:0-10355 GCA_900490025.1 Megastigmus dorsalis | reverse complement strand
TAATCAAAAACAGTATTAACGATGAATTCGAGGAACTGATTACTATATATAGAATATATTGGTAGAAGCTATTTCTATTTATAGTTTCTATAAAGCTATTCTATTTATAGTTAGTTATAAAGATATGTAATAATAGCGTCCATACAAATGATAGATTTAAATATTCATGGTCTAGAATTCTATTCAAAGTAACCATATTAAAGCCTATAAATAATGGTCCGAGAAAACTTAAAATTTTGTCCGTTTTGCTGAAACTTAAACCAATTCTGAAATAAATGCGAAGGAGGGATAGACTGCATTGAATTCTGCTCGGTCCATTATTTATCGGCTATAATATGGTTACTTCGAAAAGAATTCTAGAACATGAATATTTAAATCTATCATTTGTATGGACGCTATTATTACATATCTTTATAAAGGAAGTTATAAATAGAAATAGCTTCTACCAATATCCCGAGTAGAAAAAAACTTAACGTCCGTGCCGGGCCTGGTGGCCGAGGCACCAAATCCGGCCCTGACGTGTTAGTACGGGCGCCCACAATACCTGATGTGGCAAATTTATGTCCAGTCAGTAACTTTGGTTTGAATGACATATTTTTGTATCTAATTAAAGAATCTTCAGGGTACTTTTCTGAAAAATTTGTGATTTAATTGTTATTAACATTTTAATTGTTTATATGATTATAGAAAGCGTACCATTAAAGATAAGAACATGTAGTAAAGCTTAAAATTTTCTATTTTTTATGCAGAACATTTAGCATTTCACATTTTTTCGATAGCTTAATTTCTTCAAAAGATATAAGCAATTTACTGTTAAAAAAGCGTGCCACGCGCTCGCTTTTACCCTCATAAGTCCGCTTCTATTTCAAGTAAAAGGGTCTATAAGGTCTCATTTGAAAGAACAAGATTTTTACCATTATATAAATGTATCTAAAATACTTTCAAGCTATTTTTACGATTTTTATACGATGAAAAGTATGAAAAATTAGACAAAAAACTACAGTTTTAATTGTTTGTATAAAAAATTCATCGACTTATAATGCAACTCACAGTACTTTACTTAATCTATATGATTCCTTTAATCTTAAGCTTTAAGTACGTTTCGGAATTTTTGAAATATCTTAATTTGTTTAAGAAATATTGACCATGAAAGAGTCGTACTGCTTGAGGTGTTATGTATGGCGCGCGACAATACGCGTGAACATTCGGCTGCGCGCCCGACTCTCGCTTGCACATGCGTTTACATTTTTTAAACTTACTTTTGAATGGTAATAATTTACATCATTTGTTAAACAAAATAAATTATCTAAACAATAAATGTTTTTTTTAAATATAGATTATTTAAAATTAGTTAACCTTCGTTATAATCAAATTTTAAAACTACTCATAGAATGTATAACTGTAAAGATGTAATATACAATTTAATATAAGTATACTGGATTAAAGAAATACTTGTTTAGATAATGGATTAGTTACGTATTATGTTGAGTGAGATTGTTTGGGTTTATCAATTTATTTCGTATGTTCGTTGTGCGCGGGCCTACAAGTTTAAACATACATGTTTCAACAAGTTTTTCCGCGCTGCCGCCGAAACTGTCTCGCCGCGCGAGCGCGTTCATTACTCAGTTTGCGAGCAGCCGGATGAGAGCTTCTTTAATTTCAAAACAGTTATTGTAATAAAGTTTAAATATTAAAAAAAGTATAGAGGAAATTATTATATAATAACAAAATGGAGAAGAAAGGGATACGTTTGTTATTTCCACAAACTTTTAATTGCAATTTGTGTATTATTTTTCGAGAAGGTGTTAGTTTAACAAGCACTGAGAATGGCTGTAATCGCATTCGTGAAGCAGCAAAGGAAAGGAAAGACATTGTTTTAGAAAGGTTAGAAAATTTTTCTACTGAAACGAAATTTTTCTATCACATGACAAATAATTGTTATAAAAAATATACGATGAAAAGTAAAATAAAAGAAGCGGTAACAAAATTATTGTAAAGTGAAAACACCACAGTGACTGAACATAGTACCACTGATAGTATTAATGAAACCCATGCTAAGACTTCGTTTCGAGTGACTCGGTTAACGGATATTTCGTTAAATTATAAGTGTATCGTTTGTGCTAAAATGAAAGTTGCAGAGCCAACATACAAATTTTCTACTAAACTAAAAGCAAATAAATTGATAATGGCAGCAAAATTTAAAAAAAAATGAGTTGTGGGAAAGAGTAGCGCATTATGAGAACGGTAAAGATATTGTAAATAGTAATATTATTTATCATTCGAATTGATTGCGAGCTTTCGAAATGAAATATGCTCGGGCTTTTGAAAATGCACGCGATAAAAGTATAACTAAAATCGATACATTAGAGGATTCTCACGACGTGGATATCAATTGTATTAATGAAAATTTTGAAGTAGAATCAAAGAGGAGCGATGAGAAAGAAAAAGTATCACAAAAAATAGATATTATCAAAAAAGTTATAAATGATATATTGCCTCATGTCATAAATGGTAAAGTTTATTCTCTGGCAGAAGTGCGTGATACAATTAATATTTCATATAATCTAGATTCGCCTATTCGAAATTCTGATGTAAAAAAATATCTCGCTTTAAATTACCAAAATTGCATAAAATTTTATATTCCTAAGCAAGCTAATCAAGCTACATTATTTTACCACAGTTCATTGTCAATTGATAATTTAATAGATAGTATTTTAATAAATCAGCGGAAAGATCCAATAAAAGAAAGTGCTGAACTACTTCGAAACTGCTTAAAAGACTACAATTTTAATTTGAGTGATAAATTTTGCGATGCAGCTGATTTACAAAAATCTTGGGAAAACATTGAAATACCCGATTTGCTTTTAACGTTTTTTTCATCTCTGTTTAATTTTAGTAAAAGGAACTTTCTTAGTACTTCTATGAATAATTTCGAAGACACTGATTTGGAAAACGAAAATACACCCGATTTTTCACCAAAAAAGAAACTTAAAATAATGAGTCTTTTTCAAATAATTTATTTTATATTGCGTGCAGGGCGGCAATTGACATCATTGCATATAATGATAGGACATTCAGTGCATTCCACAAGCAGAAATAAAACCTTAATTAACAGTTTGAATAAATTCGGATTAAGCATATCTTATGACGGTCTAATACGTTGTCGAGTACGAGATATATATAATCATATTCTATTAATATATATCTCGGGTAATAAAAAGAATTTAAAAAGGTGTAATAATACATTATAATTGATAATTTATTGATTAAATGTATAAAGTTTAAAAAACTATTAAAATTAAGCTCTAAAAAAATTTGAACATGAAAGATACGGTCCAAGCACGACTGTCGTAGGGCGAGCCTTAAGTTAGGCCAATGCACGGCTGCAACACCCGGGCCTGGCCCAAAAAGCGAAAATGGCACCGAACGCGTCTCTGCAATGTCGAGGAAGTATCGTTTCGGCAGTGTTCATTTGGCTTTTACGGTCGATGTCTGCATTTTTGTTTATTTTATAGTGGCTCTTCCAAGCGTTTCGCCGCTATTAGTATCGTGCCATAGTTGACTTGGACTTGGATCCTTTTTTTTTGTCGGAGTTTAGAATCGCGAAACTACTGATCGATGGAGACGCGAAACAGCAACTAAATCCACTTTTTTAAGATTTAAGATTTGACGTTAATCAATATTTCATTTTAGAAGCAACCTTAACGTTACCAATAAAAAAAAAGGCCAATGCACGGCTGCAACACCCGGGCCTGGCCCAAAAAGCGTTTCAAGCCGTGCTAGAGCCAGTACCGGCGCTCCTGGGTCGGGCCGAATGTAACACACGGTCCGCCAGATCTCATATCTACTCGGGATATTCTATATATAGTAAGTAATCAGTACTGATCAGAATTATCTGAGCATGTTATAAGTCATTATTGTGGTCGAGGAGGTACGGTAACAGACTGATAATCCGAAGGTGCGTGGTTCAAGTCCCGGCAGGGTCAAGTTTATTTTTTAATTTTTTTTTCCTTTAATTATTGTTTTATTGTAATTAATTCTAGTCATCTTTTAAAATAAAAACAGGCGATGTATTTATAAATAAACAATATTCGAGCGATTTTGCTTACGATCCTACTGTGTAGTTATTTCTGTAGTCCGAATTTACTACACATTTTCTGTAGTATTGATTACAGCTTTCTGCAGTATTTTCTGTAGTATCAACACTACACATTCTCTGTAGTTCATACTACAGAGTATGTGTAGTTAGAACTACAGCTTTTTTTTGTAATCTTATACCAACTATTAAACTAACAATTATAACAAAGTTTATTATAGATAAAAAAATCTACATGCACTTATTCAACTACAAATATTTGCAATTATATAGAAAATATGAATGTTTATCCATGCTGTGTTGTATTCTCCCAAAAATAAAACAAATTCCTTTTTAAATTGTTTTCAGAGAATAAACAATAGTTATTTTCAATAAAAATTAGCGATTTTTCGCATTATATTGCATCCTTGTAACAGCTCATAACTTAACAATGCTCCATAATCTTTCATCGAAAATCTTCGATTCGTTTATAACAGCAATTACCACGCACGTAACCGCTCTAAAGATTTGATCTTAGCACATCTTTATTATTTCTTATTACTGATTATTATTACTGAGAGACGGAGAGACCCCACAGTCACTAATACAATAAATTGCACTTTAATTGAACTATTCACATATTAATCTCGCGATGTACATAAAGGCTATAGCCGGGTTACTATGGTGAAATTGCCCCCTCTTAAAATATGCATGTATCATACACCATTCGATAGGGGTTGAAAAAAAACTTCCACAGCCAAATTTTCAGCCCCCTATCCCATGCGCATGCGCAGTAAGCTCAAAAAACGTGTTATTTGACATTATTTTATTCTGGCGCCTCTTTGCATGCAAATTTTTTGTAAAAAATCACAGACGTAGGTTATCGTGTGCCAACTAACCACAAATTTTTTCAGATCACATAACCTCAAATATGGGCCCAAAAAAATTATTTAATTTTTAAATCATTTTTTACACACCCTTGCTTTTAAGGTGCCACTTTTTAAATACATGTTTTTCATGTATTTTTTTCCCGCTCTTTATGACAGTGCAATTATTTTTTTTATTTTAAATGGTGCGCTACCCCGATTTTGGCCAAAAACCGATTTTTTTGCGTATTTTTCGCGTTTTTGAACAGGTTATGCTACAATTTGGGAGCTTAGACAACACTTTTTGACTACATTTTTCCGCTTTTTATTATGGTATTATTT
The DNA here is from genome assembly GCA_900490025.1 of Megastigmus dorsalis. NCBI lineage: Eukaryota > Metazoa > Arthropoda > Insecta > Hymenoptera > Megastigmidae > Megastigmus > Megastigmus dorsalis. The sequence goes on along the minus strand of UELU01146342.1, from coordinate 5,072 downwards.
TAATAAAGATTTTTAATATAAAGCGTTCAAATAGTAGCGAAAAGCCTGATTTTTACGAATTTTTACGCTTTTATTAGATTGTAATACATTATCAAAGCTTAGAATTAAATTTTACATATTTTTTCATATTTCCAATGACAGTGTTATCAAAATTGTATTATTTTTATTGCCTCACACTCTGTTATTAGCTGAAATCTAACCTTTTTAAGACTGTGATATTTTTGGTTCATTTTAACATTTTGGAACCGTAGCAATAAAACAGTTTCTATTTTTAAATATCATTTGAATGCAGTTTAATATTTGCAAAAATATAATTTTTTGAGGTTATGAGAGTTTTGGTTTGGTAAATATCTGCAAAAAGTCCATTAATTAAAATCTGTATAAAGCACTAAGATTAAGAGATGAACTATTTCAAAGTGATTCAAACCAATTTTATGTTACATTTACAAATTCAAAAATCATATTTTAGCTTTGGTATCTATTGATATAATTAGAATTTAAAGCTATTTACATCAAAATTTTACTTCTGAGAATATCAATGTAATCAAATATTAGAAAATCAGGTCTAGTAATAAATTAAAGATTAATGTTGAATAAAATTTTTTTGTTTGTATCTACAAAATTATATTTTTTGATCTACGTAGATTATTTAAATTCAAAGATTAGAATACTGGTATAAATAGCTTTTTAAAAATAGTAAATGTTCACAATAGGAAAATTTTTTACTCATCATCATCACTGTCTTCATTAATACACACTTCAATTTTATCATTAAGAACCATTTTAGAAAGAATTTCAGCTGTTCTTATGATCCTTGATAAATATCTTCCATGTGAAAGATAATAGATAATTGCAGCAATGTGTGCACAACATCCAGCAGTGCAGTTACCATTAGCACAATCACAGCAATATCTAAAAATACTGGAATAACCAATACCATTTGGTTTATACTCGATGAAACATTTGTATTGTTTTCTGTTAACATGTCTAGATTGAACTTCGAGTTTAAGAATATTTCCATGCTCCTTAGAATATCCTATTTTCAAATTATTATCTGAATCTAACATTTCTGCTAAATATGATATAGTCTGCTTAAGCTGATACGTTCCTGTAAAAAGAATTTTCAAATCTTTTTCTGTTAATTCAGGAAAATTCTGATAAATCAACCGAAGTTATTATCTCAAATGGTAATTTTCGACGACTCCATCTTTTTTCTACTACTAATTGCGCTAATGTGTTTTCACTATTCTTTCTAGATTGCATCGCATTGAATATTTCATCTTGCACGCCCTTATCAGAATCTAAGCGTTTGCCAAATAAATTATTTACATAGCAAGCAATTCTGTAATAAGATCCAGTATCCTTCACCATTTTATTATCAAGTTTGTGATCTAATAACTTGTTTTTTTTCTTTTGAATACCGTGTACTGCTTCAACAGCCCACCTTAATTTTGTTGTGAATCGTGTTTCATTCGATTCTTCTGTTGAGAGTTGAGAGTTCGAACCTTTAAGTGCAGGCATCAAAACAATGTAACCCATATCTTCTAATTTTTTTTTAATATCTCGAAAACCTCTGTCCAATATAAAAATGTCACCTTTGCGAAGCAATTTCTGTAGAATTTCAAGCATTTCTTCAAATATTTTCAGCAATATTGTAGCATCATTGGTATTAGCAAGATATGGCCCGAACTGGTCAACAACATAACCATTAGTAGTACATATCGTAAATGGTTTATTCAGAGGAACTTTTTTTTGACCTGAATAAGATTTTCTCTGATATTCGTTATTAGAACTTTTCTCGTGCTTTATGTAAGTTCCATCACAAATCAAAATAAGTTGGTTACCCGGATATAATATCTTCGCCATTTGGGAAGTTTGGTTTTCAACCAAGTCATTTCTATCTACATTTTTTAATCCAAAATATTTTGGTAATATGTCCCTTTCAAAAGATGATAATACTGAATGTCAAAAACGAGATACTTGTTGTTCGCTTTCAATATCAAATATGGAAGAAATAAGTGCATTAGAATTCCCAGTGCGCATTTTAAATAAAAATACAACAATGGCTTGGGTCACTGTTCTTGCACAGAAATTCTTAAGAGAAGTGAGTTGCCCTTTAAGTTGATTAATATTTTCCCAAGTTAAACCTGTAAATACTTTCAATTTTTTTTTCAGGCATGACAAACTCAGCTACTTTTTCTAATAAACTTGCATCTGCTTTTACAGAAAAGTTTTGGTAGTTCTTCAGCATACAGTGTACTTGTGGTCGAAAAAAACCTTCATTTTTTCAGTTCATCTTCATAAAACCTTTTTTTAATTAAATGATCACGGCAACATCTATTGCCATTTGGAATAAATAAAGTAATTTTACTGAAAACCTGAACTCTTGCTTCGAAAGGCACTAAAATGATTATAGATTGTTTATCATACCCACAAATAAAGCAATATTTATGTGTCGAAATGGTCCTATTAATAAGTAATTCTATGGTTTCTCGCTCTTCTTTTTCTTCTATTTTGTATGACGATGAATCTGTATTTGTCTGAGATGATGAAGTGATACTAAGCTGAGACAATGAATCAGAAATGTTTGAATCTTGAGATGAAGTATTTTCTGCAATATTATCAAACTTTTTTGTTTTGTAGCTTTGCATATTTTTTGCCACTCGCTTTCTACACGGATCACATATTACATCATTGACAAAAATATCTTCTCTGTTTATCAATCGTTTAATATGCTCTAATTCAGTTTCAGATTGAATTTCTTTTCGTCGACCACTGACTTTTCTGAGATAAATAGCACACATGGAGCATTTTCGTTCATCACAATTCTATTTTTTTTTCGACATTTTCTTTACTATTAGATGCCATATTTATTACTATTCTAAAGATACATCACTTCTGAAATAATAAAACGTAAACAAACAATTTACAATATATCTAAAGAAGTAGGATAAATTAGAAGTTTCCAAAAATCCAAAAAATTATTTACCGCGCAAATAAATAAATAAACAATTTTATTATTTTTTGTTATTATCATTATAAAATACAAAATAAAACTGTATAAAAATAATATTAGAATTGTATTAAATCAAATTAGAAAATAACCAATTTTGAAAATGGCTACCAAAAAACTTGTTCACTTTTTAGATGCAAACCATTTAGAGCTGTTATTATTGATAAATACAAAAATGAATAATTTTAGCAAGTAATTTAAAGATCTTAATAATTGGGACTTAGATTAGTAGTTTGTTTTTAAAAACACATAAATATGAAAAAAAGTTATGATTATGATAAAATTCAATAGAGCTACGCTTTATAGCATATGTGCATATATATATACGCATACAAAAGGTTAGATTTACGTACTTAAAATAAAATAAAAGACAAATTATTGATGATCCAAAAAGCTTTAACTAGTATAAAAACACTAGTCTTAACATCAATGAATTAATTTTAAGCATTTAGCGAAGAATTTAAGTTTTGGTAAAAATACTTTATCTTTGGTTTTTTCACTTACAGTTCTACATACAGAGAATTATTAAAATCAAACATTTCTTTATAAAATTGATATATTCTAGTTACTAGAATAGCCGAGGGGCTATTCACATTTGAAATCATTCTCGCACCATGGATTGAAATCGACTTCATATTACGTTGAAATCAATTTCATTATTTGAAATTATTGAAATCGCGTATTGCAATACCTAGCAAAATTTCGTCTCCGAAGTCGCGCGGCTACTCACTGCGCTCTTTGATGCTCATAGACTCACGATCAGTGTTTTGTTCGCGCTTGTTTTGACGAGTTTTTGTCGAAGTGCGAAAACAGTTCACTCGCGTAGCGAATTATAGTCAGTGCATTATTTCTTTCCTGATCTTCGCAGGGTTTAGACCTCAACTTAGACGTATAACCTTTATTTTAACAATATCTAGTTTTCTCGCATTAATTTATTATCGAGTTTATTATCGCACTTCTCATAGTGATTACGCTACATTATTCTGGACAATATTTTTCATCAGGTAAGTCAATTTTTATAATGATTACATGGAAAATTAATTATTATGTCTATGCAAATAATTTCTCTACGGTATTTCTTTTTTGTTTGTTAGGCGATTATCAAAATTTTAATCAAGGACGGCAGTTTTTCTAAAGTTAAATCATGAACGAGATAACAGCAAACAAGGGGAAGGCAACAACTTCAACAAACAAGAAGATAATTCAAGGTGAATATTTTTGGGAAATTTTGGAAAATGAGAAAAATATCGAAATTCCGAAGTATGTAACAAACATTCTACAGTTAAATCATTTGGATACGCCGTCGGCTTTCAAAAATATTACTCCAGAAACTATAGATCAATTAGAATCTTTTGCGCGTGAAACGATGAAGTGTTTACTAGATGCTAATGATAATTTAGAATCGTTTTATGGAATGTATCATAAAATACCAGAGAAATTTAATTTTCTAATAGGAGATAAATTTTTAATTTATGAATTAGTTAAATTAGTGCAATCTAAGTCTGATGAATTTTGGAATTTACAAGTATCTAATGAAAAAAAAGAAAATAATATACCGAGTGACAACCGGCAGAAAGTTAATAATAATCGCACTAAACCAACTAATGTTGAATTTACAAATATGGATATAGAAAAAGAAAAAAAAAATTTATTTCGTATGTTACAACTTATATGAAAAAAAGATGAGAATGTGAATAATTACAGTGAACAAAATTACGATAAATTGCTGAAAGAAATCGAAATTGATGTCAGTATTAAAGAAATTTATAATGGTGAAAATATTCCTCAAAGCTATACTTGCCATGCAAAAATAACATGCCCTATTTGTCACAATAAAAAAAACATTACTAAATGTCACCGGGAGAAAAATTATGCAAACAGATGGGTTATTTCAAACATAACAAAACATATTCAGACTCTTCAAAAATCAGAGAAAAAATTAGAAAATTAAAAAATTAAAAATTTCGCAAAAAATACTTCGATTAAGTCGTTTACTAGCACTTTTAAAACTTCAGAACACATTGCAGGTAATAACCATGTATTAGCGGACTTAAAAAAA
>UELU01146341.1:0-16132 GCA_900490025.1 Megastigmus dorsalis | reverse complement strand
AAAGTGTGAGTGTATTTATTGGAGTGAGTGTGTATTGAATGACTGGGTTGAGTATATGTTCTTTTTATTTTTAAATGTTTGTAAGATAGATATTGACTGCTTTTGTAATTTTATTTATTTGTATTTTTAATCTAAGACGCTCTGTGATATTACTTATAAGGTTTGAGACATATTTTAAGACTGATTTCGAGACTGATCAAGTTATTATGCCTGTGATATCATAGAAAGACTGAATGCAATTTCCTATAAGACTGATCAAGTGTCTTATTGTAAAAGTTTATTATTGGAAATATTTTGTTACACTCGATTGTTATATCATTTTTGTATACTTATACAAATAAAAGAATATCTATCTATCGATCTATCTCTCTCTCTCTCTAAGGTGAGTACAGACGATAGACGCTTTTCTTCGAGCTCCGCACTTGCACGCTGTTTTTACCTTGCTCACATAACTTTTTGAATTAAGACTTTTTACAGACGGGTTGGGATCATGCTGGCTCTCGCTTATTTAGCATACAAGGCATGGCTCATCATTATTGAGCCAAGGAGACCTTTTTTCCGTATTATCAAAGTTCTACCTGTTGATTTTGCTGTTCGCATCCATCTTGCTTCATACCAAGCTGACAACTGTGACCGTAAGAGTGACCGTCATCTAAGCCTGCTTTTCAATGTTGAACACGCCTGCTGCATGCTCACACCGCGGCTACACAAGGTTTCTTCAGCTGAATGAGGGACTCTACGACCTGTCAAGTGCGTATCTGGGAGATGTCACCTGAATGTAAGCTGATCAACTGTTAAGGTGACTTGTGAATTTGTAAGGTGCTGAGGCCAGTTGTGATAAACTTCTGTGTACACGTTACGTATATGGTACATTAATTTAATGAAGCAGTTACTGTGCGATCCGCTTTTTCTGCTTAGTTTCGTAAAACGTAAGTGTAATCTTTGAAACTACATAGCGCTTGTTGAGTATCATACTGGTTTATCCATGCTCTGTATTATTGTTCTCGATCTTGCGCTTGCGCAGTATAATTTAAACGGTTGCTCGGTGATTGCACTATACTCTTCTTTTTAAGGAATCCTTTTAAACAAAATCTGCAGTAAATTCTTACATGATCTGCGATTAATGTAAATTTTTTTTTAATTTTATGACTGATCTTAAGGGGATAGTCTAGTTTCTCGGGCGGAAAATGGAGGTGATGTTCCGGGACTCATACAAAAGAAATCATGCGCTCAAATATTTTAAAATTTTAAGGATATATTTAGATACTATTGACAAGTTAATTCACAAAATTTCATGAAAAAATATCGGTTGTAAGCCGAGTTATACGCTCCGACATCGAGGCATCAAAAAATGAAGTAGTAAATCGGCTGTAGTTGTAGAGGCCCTCAGAATTCCAGTATCTGAAAAATTTTTGTTTCACGTTAAACTAGATGACTTTCCCCGTAACTTGAACCAGGATCCTTTGAAAATATTAAAAATTATAAAAATGGCAGCGTTTTGAAAAAAAAAATTCAATTTTTCACAAAAAAACTCTCGTTTTTGCTCGGAAAATCTGTATTTTTTTAAATATCAAAAAATATCAAAAAGATCCTAGTTCATGGTATGTAAAAACATGTTACGAATATTCGTGCAAAATTTCAAATCGATTCGTTAGTTTTTCTTTGAGCTAGAGCTGCAGCCGTTTTTGAAAATGCAGTTTTGAGAAAAACGCGTTTAAAGTTTTGACAATTGATTTTTCGGTTATAAAATTTAATTTTTCATACTTACAGTTTGGGAAATTGTTCCCCGAATAGTATACTATCGAAATAGAAAAAAAAATCGATTTTTTGAAAGTGAGAAACTAGACTGGCCCCTTAAGTGATACTACTGTTTAAACGGGTGTAAAAGACCTCTGCTTTACTGATGTCTGTCTGCGTTAACATCATACTACTGATTTTAAAATTTAACCATATATAAATTGTTTTTGGTGTATTGGCGACATATTTTAAAGTCTTACTAGCGTTCCTTAAATATTTAAGCATTTTATTTATATTTTTATTTTTAATTATAACTTGCTTAGTCGCTAATTAATTTACTTTAGCTTGGTGAGAAAAAGTCATGGCTGAGTACAGCGAAATTATTGTATTTTTGTATGTAGGTGAGCGAGTATGTGGCACTTTCATTTTTAATTTTTAGGTCACCTGCGCTATAGTTTATTATCGTAGTCACTTTTACATATTGTATATATTTACCGTGAATGAATGTGTGCTGATTGAGTTATTGAATTGTGTTTTAGATTATATGCGGTATTGTATGAGTTGAATTTGCTTGTGGTATGATTGAGCGAGTGTGTCCTGCGTATGACAAGCTTATTAAACGTGAACGAAGTCGATTAGGACTCTTCACAACCACCCACCCCCCTCTCATCAGCTACTGTATCATCTCATAGCCGAATACGCCTATCTCACGCGCTCTCTTCACCTTCACCATCTTTAAAACAACCATCCAAGGTCAACTATCTTATTCAGCACAACCAATCTCCAATTCCTTCACTTATGGAAGAACAAATACCATCGTGGTTTGCAGCCTGGGGAGCTGCGAAGTTTGACATCTTTGACAACACTCCTGCGGCAAAACTTGATGAGTTGTCAGCACGGTTGCCTGGTTTGGAGGCATCACAAAGTACTGTGAGGGTTGAATTAGCGGATATACGTGCTACGGTCATGAATCTTGTCAACACTAGCCTGCTGACTGATTCGTGCGAGATTCGTATTTCTGGGATTCCGAAGAGCTATTCGCCGACCACTTCAGCGGTTGTTGAGAAAATTTTCGCTGCAACTAACAATACAATTTGAATTTTATTTCGGAGACGCAGCGAAGAATTGCTATATTTCCTCGCTATTAAACTCCTCTGCTGACCCGAAAGCCCTGCGGACACAACTTAGAAGTATTGGTGTAGCAGCACCCAAGGCGCCATCACCAATCAGCTATTTTTCACCAGATGTTTTAAATGCACACTTTGCTTCTGTTTTGCGTAATTCATGACCACTTCAACCATCTGATGCTGTCAATATTGTGAACCGTCCTTTGCTTAGTACAATCCCAGGTTTATTTGAATTTCTACCCATCTCTGGATCGGAAATAGATCGTGCTCTCACTAAGACTACCAAAAATTGTACTGGTCCTGACCTCTTATCCACGCACATGCTCAAAAATCTTACCCAGTGCTTCGGCCTTATTTGATTGAGCTTTTTAATGAATCGATAGAGCAAGGCGTTTTTTCAGACATCTGGAAAATTGCTTCAATTGTACCCCTTTCTAAGACGCAGCCACCCAGCTCACTCACTAACACACGCCCAATAGTCATTCTGTCTGAGTTGTCCAAGCTTCTTGAACGTGTGATTCATGACCAATTATTAAATTATTTAATGAACTATAAGCTGCTTGATGAGAGACAGTCTAGTTTTATACCACGACATTCAGCTTAGAGTGCTTTACTGGGATTTACGGAGGACGTTCGTCGTTCAGTTGATAAGCGCATGGTTACTGCGTTGATTCAATTAGATTTCTCAAAGGCGTTTGACACAGTCTCTCACAAATTACTTCTGAGCAAACTTCGTAAGCTTAATTGTTCGGCTAGAGTCATTAAGTGGTTCGCGAGCTATCTGTCGGGTCGTTCTCAGGCGGTTAGACGTGAGAGTGGGTCATTATCTGATTCTATTGATATCTTCACAGGGGTACCGCAGGGTAGTGTTCTTGGCCCACTGCTTTTTGCAATTTTTATTAATGATCTTCCTCGTGTTCTTAAATTTACAAAGCGTGGAATTTATGCGGACGATACGCGCATCTATTTGTACTGTTATCCATCAAACGTAGCTGATCACATAATGGAGCTTAATGCAGATGCAAGGCATGTTTTTGAGTGGGCCCAGAAAAACCTAATAAGACTGAACCCTGAAAAAAGAAAACTTATCGTGCTGGGCAGTCGTCCATTTATTTCTGCTCTTGATTTTAACGCTCTCATGTAACCTCAAACAACGTCTTGTTGAGACGTTGATGTTCCCTCACTTTGACTATGCCTGTGCCGTCTATAATGATCTAACGCAAGAACAGAATCTCAAGCTGCATCGTCTGCTTAATACATGGTTTCATTCCATGGCAAGCCCCCGTTACACCTTATCGCTTATCATTGGGGTGGCTCAAGGTGGATAATAGACGTCTGATGTTGTTGGCTGCGCTGGCTTTCGCAGTTTTGTCGTCGGGTGAACCTACCCATTTGCGGGATCTTTTTACTGTGCGTGCAGATCTTTCTGATCGCCGAGTCTCGCCTCGCTTTATTCCTGAACCATTGGGATACTCTGTGCCACGTACTAGAATGCTTGAAGAATAATTTACCATCACAGCGTCTAAATTTATTAACTCCCTCAAAGAGCACGAAATAATGTTTGAGCTCAAGTATCTCCAGCGATTTAAACTCTTGGTGCGTAGTAAACTGGGCCAGTGAATTCTCGCAGTGGCATCAGAAAGTTGCGCAGGATTTTAGATTAAGACTGAATCCACCTCCACACGATAATGCTTTGCGTGAAGTGTTAGATAGGTGTACATAAATTGCGTAGTTTATATTTTTAGTCACATTTTATTGTACATATCGTACGTATCGTCAAAGAAATCGCTTGTTACTCCTCTTAAAAAGTGCAAAACACCTTCTTCCCCTACGGATTTTCGACCAATCGCGCTTTTATGCTTTCTTTCAAAGGTGCTGGAAATGATAGCGTATGAGTAGCTGCAGGAGCATCTTGCAGTCTCTCGCGTACTTGACCCTTGCCAGTCCGGATCTCGACCTTTCTACTCTACGTAGACTGCACTACTGAAGCTGACAGAAAACATACGAAACGGAATTGACAAAAATTTGATAACTTCCCTACTTCTCTTTGACTTCAGTAAGGCTTTTGACATCATACTGCCATCGTGTCTGCTCACCAAACTACGGTCTATGGGGTTCTCCAGGGCTGCTATCATATGGATAAACTCATACTTTTCCAACAAACATCAGGCAGTTTTCGCCAATTCAAGTGGTGAGTCCTCGTGGCTAGCCACTAATTTAGGAGTCCCACAGAGTTTAGTTTTGGGTCCCTTTCTTTTCTGCCTTTACATTAATGACGTATGTGATGTGTTACCCACTGGGGGTATTTAGCATTTACTTTACGCAGATGATCTGCAAATATAAGTTCTCCGTAGTGGTCTGGAGGAGAGCATAGCGAGGCTCCAGCTTACCTCCAGAGCGGTGTCGGAGTGGGCGGCTAATGCCTCTCTCAAACTCAATGCGGGCAAAAATAAGGCTATTTTATTTGGATGCAACAATTTCGTTACAGATTTTCACTCTGAGGAGCACACCTGCATTGACTTGGGGGATGGCATACGTATTCCTTTCTCCGGCTTTGTCAGCAGCCTCGGCGTATTACTTGATTCTAAGCTCTCATGGAGACCACGTGTAGATGCTGTAACGAAAAAGTTTAATCGTATATTTTATAGTCTTCGTTTTTTCCGAATGTATACCACCAGGGTGTTGCATAGGAGGCTTGCTGAGGCACTGCTGTTCCTTACCTAGACTACTGTTCGGTAGTATTGCTGGATGCTTCTCACATCGAAGGACCCTGGGCTGGCTGCGTACTGATACAAGAGGCAGTAATTCATGGCGGTACTTATCTACAAAATCATGCGCATGCATCTCCCAGACTATCCATGGTGCCTCTTCTCTATATATGTACCCAGGGGCCCTCAGAGAGGAATTAAAAAAGAATTCGCTCCTCCCCTTATGCGCACTGAGACTGGAAAGCGATCTTTCCAAGTACAAGGTGCGCATTTTTTGAATCCATTACCTGCTGAGGTTAGGAACCTTCCTTCCCTCAGTAGATTTAAGATCGCAGTTAAGGAGTACCTCTTCGAACTCGATTCACATATCTATGTTTTAATTTATTACTTGTCGTCCCATAAACACCTTTCTTTTATTGGTATGAGTGCATTTAAGGGATGAATGAGAGGAGTAAATGATACATTTGTTGTGTGAATGTGCTTAATTTTAGCTGCGAGGTGTAAGTCGGTATTTTTTTTTTCTTAATAGTCCTAAGATTATCACAGGTTTAGTCTGCGGGTGACCAGGAATCGATTTCAAGGGGATGTTTGAGGACCGCCGTCTTAAATCCGCGCAAAGATGGAAGGTTGAGCAGATTTCCTGGTAATTCCAAAAGCGCGCACATTGAACATGAAAAGATCGCATACCAGTTTCCGTGCGCACTCTTGGCACCGAGAGTTCTTGTACAACACCCCTGCTAGTGCTCCTGGGCTGGTGTTTGTGGAAAAATGCCGCTAAATAAGTTGGTTCATTGAGCCCAATTGCTTTCTATAGGGGGTGATGTGCTCATCCCTCCTAACACCGAATATGAATCGCACACATGTATTGTTAAGTCTCTGTAGTCGTGTTCTCTGCTCATCGGAGGCATCAAGACATACTACAGCGCAGTAGTCATGGTGGGGTAAGACTAAAGCTTCAACCAGCCTTCTGCGTAAAGAGAGAGAGAGAAAAAGAGAGAGAGATAGGCGATAAAGGCTAGACACGACGTCGGTAGCACGAGAGAGATAGAGATGGGTGAGGACTACGAGAGTAGGAGAGAGCGAAAGAGGGAGAGAAGCAAATGTATTAAATATTCGAATAAACGCGCGCGGAAGAGATAAGCGGAAGAAGAGTATGGGAGCCAATCAACAGCGACGAAGGCCGATAATGGATCGCGGTTCGCGACGAAAAGCTAAGAGAAGGCTAGGTCCGCGACTGATTTAAAAATATAAGTCTGTCTTAATTGGTGACTTTATATTCTTATTTATTTCCAGGAAATCTACAAAAAAGCAACGTGTTATTGAAAAGAAACTTAAAGAATTGGAACCTCATATAACACAAAATATAGAATGGTCAAGTTTCTCAAATAATATTACTGATATCATAACTGCTGTTGGACTCAAGCCAATTAAGAATAATAATTTCTATGTGAATGTTATTAATGCTGATGCAACAAATGTAATTAATTAAATAAAACAAGAATACAATTTTTATCATATGCTGATGGTAAAGATAAAATAGTTGGATTAAAAAAACAGTTAGCAACCTTAAGTGATACTAATTGTTTCCTTGAGAACAATGTAACATCAGAATTACTTGAGGAAAAACTAAACATTAACATTAGCATACCAGACCCTGACCTTGTTATATTACTAAGCAATCGTTTACTGTTGATGTTGGTATGAAAGATTTCTTGTGCCAGAGATTTTCTTTTATCCTGAGGTAATAAATTGACATTATATTTGTTTATGAATTGTAAAATAGAATTTTCTAATCCAGATTACCAAATAACCCCTAAGTGAAATTGCAGATTATGTTATTCAGAATTGTTCTATATAAATGTTACAAGGCCATTGCATAAGGTATTGTGTTATCTGGTGGCTCAACCATGTTTAAATATTTTGGAATAAGATTGCAAAGAGATATTAAATAAATAAACTATTGATGAATGTTTGAAACTAAATATGGATGCGAGTGATGAAGTTAGAGAAAGGCAACAAGTTAGAAAAAGGCATATATTTTTTAGCCAAAACCAATTAATGTTCATTTAATATCACATCATAAACAACTTTACGCCGTTTCGTATGGGGGTGTGTTGGTCATACTAAGGCTGATTATCAAGAACATGGTCCAGGAATCTGTCGGTACAATCCTGTGTACTGCAGCATGATATAAAATTATTTTTTCTAAACGTATTTAGGAACACCTACAGCTCTAAAACACATGCACATTTACTGACTGCTCAAAACAGATATTAGTTTTCACTTTTGAGAATGGCCAAGCATTTATTAGAAATAAATTAAACATCTTTTTATTAACTTGAATTATTTTTTAAAATTATTACTCATATATTTGTTTTATTGATGGAATAAATTTATTAATTGCAACAAATATTTTTAACCTTTTAATTTTCATTTTTTTTTTAAGAAAACTAATTAAAAAATTATAAATCTAATAAAATATTTTTATCGGTCTTACAATCTTTTTACATTAATTTGGTTATAAGATATTTGACTACAAACCTGATGAACGTTCTAAAATTTTCAAAAGTGTCGAATTCCCAGTAGATCTTAAAATTGATAGTAGTAAGTCAAACTATATGAGAATAATAATTTTCAAATAACATTTATTACAGAGTTATTGTCGACAAATGCCAAATCAAAATTAAGTCCAAGGGAATAACTATATAAGTTGTTTGCTGTTACATACCATGACGGAAAAAAGCTACCAAAGGTCATTATGTAACTGATGCTGTTTCTGAAGAAATTGGTATTCCTCTAGAACAGTCATTAGAAACAGCTAAAGCAATTAAAGAAAAATATTGTTCATATTGCCTAAGAATTTGCAAAGCTTGACAGTGACCCTAGTAAATTTGCAAAATATGATAGCGTGAATAATGTTACTAAGCAGTCATTTATTGTCGATATTGCAGTTAATTAGAAGCTCAATAAATGATTTAAGTTTAGATCAAATTTATGTTTTGTCAACTTTTCTGAAATTCATGAAATCAACAAATTGATATTTAACAAAAACAATTCTGAATGCTTTACCTAAAGTATTTGAAGCATAATTAGAAATACAGCTTGATCTAAGCAACATTCAAGACCTTAAAAATGCACTCAGTTATGCAAGAATTTATAAAATGTGAATGAAAAGACACTTGCGTATATTATGAAGGAAATAGATACAAATACAGAGGCGTTAGATGTTGTACTAATAAGCCAACAGCCCTTATCGTACATAATATTATTATAAATAAGAACAACGACCAGACTGAGCAATCATCATTTTAAAAAACGCATTCAACACCAAAGAGTTATCAGAATAAATTAACAGAAGATGTAGAGCAATAAAGTGATGATTCACAGGGAATAGCAGATGATGTTAATCAGAACTGTCATATATATAGATGTTATAAGGAATTGTGTTATCTGGTGGCTTAACGATGTTTAAAGATTTTTGAAGAAGATTGCAAAGAGATATTAAATAAAAAAACTATTGATGAACGTTTGAAGCTAAGTATGGATCCGAGTGATGGACATATTACTGTAAGTTTTTTTTATTAAATTAAATTAAACATAAAACAAGTTATAAATAGACAAATATTTTTTAGCCAAAACCAATTAATGTTCGTGTAATATCATATCATAAACAACTTTACGCTGTTTAGTATGGAGGTGCCATATTGGCTAGTGACCCTGAATTATATACTGTTTGTCATAATAAGGCTGATTATTAAGAAGATGGTCCAGGAATCTGTGGGTACAATCCTGTGTGGGAAAATACACTCATACTTGCCAAGATTTTACCTTTTTAAAGGTAAGTTTTCATAATATAAGACCCGCTCTCTTAGTAGCTCTAAGTACGAGAAAAGCTTTAATCGGGCAAGCGCTGTGGTGTATGTTGCGACGACAACATTACGTAACGGCAAAGCCTCAGTAGCGCCGTCTTTGCAGTGATAGTTCAGATAAATAGTGTTATCATCGAGTGGTAAAACAGAGTTGACCTCAACATCAGGACCAGCGAGTATTTGAAGCAGTTTTTCTGGCTCACCTGCTAGAACCTCAGTTTTCAACATATTAGATCGTAATCCCGCATTGAATTCGATCCGGTCTTTATCAAGCTTAATTCCCTCCTGAGGCTCAACTTTAACAATATGATGGTTCTTCAGATCCTCGTCGTTGTTGCATTCTGGTGCATACCCCGAAGCGTATGTCTTTTCGGCAAAAAATTTGTAGATGCGTGACAGAGGCCACCTCCACCTGCCGCTTTACTAAATTGCTTAATTTTATACGACCATACTTCAAACACTTTTCTAACTATGTAACCCAATTCCACAGCTTTTTTACCTCGTCTGCAACCCACGTACCGATAAAAACTCGTTCCTCTACATCCTCATGACTGCATTCGTTCTGAGCCTGTGTCTCGGCACACGAGCGAGATAGTGGGAACAGCAGCCTACTATGCATTCTCATAGGCAGTACATGATGATAGATATTTCTTGGTGGCAACACTGCACACATGATCAAGCCTTCAATGCCTGCCACATCGTTATTGGGACCTGTCAACTGACGACACTTCTCTTCACCAATGTAGAGAGTGGGAGGGGGCGGACAGGGTATCGACCATATTTGCAAATGTAAGGATATAGCGAGCACTCACCGACGTATCTGACCGTTTTTCCGTCTTTGGCGTCATATGATTTCACAGTATTACCTGTTCGACCACCAAAAAACGTGTCCCGAGGATCAAGCGGCGAGTGCTATTTTTGAGCTTTCTCCTTGATGTATTTCATCTCCTCATTTTGCGCGCATTCACGACTAAACTGACTCTCCCATTTCAATACCACTTTTCTATCATTTAACTCGCAATAGCCGTCCATTAGAGGTCCTTCCGGCAGTCAATCTTCCCTAGATCGCAATGAATATTGAATTTGCCGATTCATCACCTTCTCCATCGCTGTCTTATTTCTAATACCCTGACATTTTGCCAGGTGCTGCAGGGTAAATTGCGCATCGAAATCTATAGCATTGTGAGCTATACAAACTGTTTGTTTTACATTTTTTCTGCGCTCCAGAGCCAGATCCACGAGCTGCTTAACAAGATCAGCGTTGAATTCCCGTACACCATAAATGTCGCACATATTTGATATGTTTTCATCGCCTAAATAAACGGTGCGAACTTAATGAACAACGCATGATTTTGGCACGTGCAGCCTTACTTTATCATCGTCACTTACACTCTCTGACTGTTGCGTTTCAAAATCATAAAATAAATATAGCATAACTTTATCGCTTTTACACTGCTTATTTTGCAGAAAATAATGTTGCAATCGTGCGGCCTTTTATCGGTACTTCGAACAGTTATACGACATTTCCTGCAAATTTGAATACTCTCGCAGACTGTATAATTTTTGTCGAAAGAATTTGTCTCTAAATACTTTGAAAAACACAATTGTCCAAAAAATATTCTCCCACATTGCGTGTATTCTATTATTGCCTTGATTAATTTCGCAAGATGAATTTTGCAGGCATGAGAACATTTTTGTAGAGATTTATGATTTTCTTGGCGAGTACATCTCAAATTACAAGGTACGCAGTACACTCAACTGCCGGAAGCTGCAATTAAATTAAGAATAGGCTAATAATGCTTTTTGTCTTCATAATAGGAATCTAACAACATTACCAGCATTATGTACAAATTGTGCACCATCGTGTAAAGGCTTGTATCCACGAGCAAAATTTTTAAATGAGTAAACAACAATTGCAACGCCAAAATGCGTGTAATATTGCTAAAATTCCTCTATTTCTTTGATACCTCACCCTGCATCTGGTACGATAACACCCGTTGTTTTTATAAGCTTTTCAGCTTGTTCCTTCTGATATTTACTTTCGCATCATCTATTTTTATTCCACTCTTTTTGTAACGCACCGCTTCGAATTCGGCCTCGAATAGCATGTGTGTGAGCGGTGACAAGTAAGCGAGGGAGGCAAAGAATATAAGCATTATTAATCGTCAGAATTGACCGTTTGGAAACCTGATCCGACGTAAGATTTACACGCCCTCTACCAACGGGCGCAGAAACACTATTAGCAGTAACTTTAAGTATATCATCCATCTCAAAACTATCATTGCTCTACGCGACACTTGATAGCATGTCGAATAGGTCGTTAGGTGTAAAACCTCACACTAACCTAAAAGAAAATCATACTGCTCCTTGACGGAAACGCTCTGAATGTATGAATATTCCTATGCAATCTGTGGGAGCTACACTACCGCATACATGTCTATACAATGCCTGAATAGCTGCTTCCAGCCAAGCGTGAATTCTCGTCTGTCCAATTCGAAACGTCTGTAGTATCGTGATGTTTTCTCATGGACTGTAATATGAGACATCGACCCATTATCGCTACTGCGCTGACCACTGCTTCCTGCTGCTGCGAATTATTAACTACAATTTAACAGGCATTAAACCCTCTTCTTGATAAGCTTTCAGGGTACTTTGTTTGGTTGTGCACTTACATTCATTTTCTTCGCTGTTAGTATCATTACCCGGTACATACTGTATCTGCTGATTCCGCCAACCAAGAAGAGCTTGAGACATCAATAGTGGGCGTATTTCTTACTGCTTCATGTCTACTTGTACCGGTACTAGCCAATGAATCGTGCTCCTTGCACAGATGGTATTGTGCAAGAATCGCATCATCTTACTATCTTCAAGCATTTGTTCTATTTCTACAAATAAAAGTATATTTACGCGATCAATCGATTAATTAAAATTATTATATTTATGCTAGGAAAAGCTATGTGCGAGCACAGAGTCTTACGTGTGAGCACAAAACTTGTATGTGTGTGAACACAAAAACGTATGCATATGCAAGGCCTTAATAGTTGTTTCCAATCATGTGTAAATCTTATCCCTATACAACGTCTAAATAGTTAATACCATCCGTACGCTAGACTTACACCTATGAACCACCTAAATATATGTCTCTATCTATACGTAGACATTTGGACAGTTGCAGCTATGCAGGCCCTGTATGTACGAGTACAGCGCATAAATTCATGTCTCCAGCCATACACAGATGTCTTGGTAGTTGCAGCTATGTAGGTGCTGCATGTACAGTCACACCGCCTAAACAACTGCACCCATCCAAGCTCAAGATATCTGAACAATTGCAGCTATGTAGGTGTTGTACGTACCAGTGCAGTGCCTAAATACCTGCCTACATCCCTGAGTATATGCTTGGATTTATGAAATTATATAGGTGGCATATGTACAAGTAGGCAATGTTATGCACGAAAAGTTATGTAAACTAACTATTACATTGTCTTTAATTAGTTAGATAATATCATACCTATTATAGCTCTATATTGCAGCATAAGCCTATAAGTTAATGGTCTATCTGGCAGGCCTCATCTGCTAAGGCAGTCTCCGATAATCCTTATGACAGTATCTTGGTTTCCACAAATTCCACGATTATACATGCTCATAATAGTACGTAAACTACAGAGATTAATAATGACTCGAAGTTTTCTTAATAATACCGTGCCGGTTCTCACTCGAGTGCGAACCCTAGCGCACTAATAATAATATTCAAAATACTTCTCTTATCCATTATTGACCGATACTGTGTGGTACTTTGGCGGATTTTAGATAAGTGATGTATTTCGTACTATTATACCCTCTTTTATACTAGTTTGGGCTGTTAGATTTTCACGAAAAGAGGGGATCAGTGCATCAGCCTATATAAAATTATACAATTCTGCATTTTTATAAATAACGTTTACTTTATTTAATATTGAATTTAATTTAAAACCGCTTTTTATATAAATCGCTATATATTATAATTTAAATTAAGTCTTAATTTTAATTTAATACTATTTTATGCTAATCAACACATTTTAATAATTTTAATAAAGTATTAAATTTAATTAAAACCTTATATATATATATGCATTTAGATTCTTGTATTTATATGTCACTTTTTACATATCCATTAAAATCGATACGTATCTGGCCAATTCTTACAATGATCTGATGCAATTTATGTACTGATTAATTAGCAAGTGAAATACCACAGAATGAATTAATTTATTTGTTTATTTATAAAAAATAATAATTATGTTTAAGGAGCTTATAAAGTAACAATAGTAAAAGTCATCATAACGCTAGAAAACGGGCGTATGTCAAACTTGCAATCTAATGTGTAACAGTGGCGAATACTCTCATTCGCTAAGGCGTTAACCTCGGCAGCGAATGACCGCGCTTATCATATTTCAACTGCTCGGCCATTTAACATAAGGAGTTCGTTAATGCACTGCATATACTACGCCATCAATGCTCTGTTCTCGTAATACTTTTATCTTTGTGTTATCACTTGAAATCGATAAATATTGATGGTTGATCAACCGATCTGTGTTCGTTTTTATTGACAAATACCTATAATGTATATTAGAAATCATTATTAATCCTGCGAAGCCCATATAGCGATCAATCGATAACATTAATAAATAGGCTGATACTTATTTCAAGAAACACCTATAAGTATACAATTATTATTGTATCAAGCATTATATGTACCAATGAAGTTTTAGTTTTAATTGCAATACATCACTGTGCGTGTTTGTGTGCACCCGTGCGTCGATATATATGTGTGTGTGTGTGTGTGTGTGGTGTGCGTACGTGCCAAGTGCAGGAAATAGATAGGAGCATACACCGCATCCAGCGCCGGACCACTTTTCTGCGCCAGCGACGAGCCACATGCAGGGCCCTTCTGCAACACCAGCGGCTAGCTGCAAACGAGCGGCCCAAGTGTGGCGCCGAGATATGCTGAGGGTGTGCAAAGCCCTTTTTCGCGCAGACAGTCTGCCGCTCGATGCGGTGCAATACTTGTGGGTTTTGGCTGTGCTCGGACTACAGTGCACAGGCGGTACATTGTCAGGGCAACCCTTTTTGGGGCTTTATACAACGTAAAATTATAGTGGTTTAAATTTATTATATATAGCATAAATTTAAAGTGTGTGTGTGTGTATGTATGTATGCATGTGCCTGTGTGTGTACTTGTATGTGTTTAGTTTAAAATGCAAGAGCGTGTGCATCAAATATTATAATCTAAATAAAATTAAAAATGTGTTTTAATAATTATTGTTTAATTGATTAATTTTATTTTTTGCAAACTTGCAAATATATAATTATAGCGGGTGGTGGATGGTGGTGGTGAATGCCGATACCACAGCCATCAACTCAAAAAATGACCAGTTTCCACGGAGCCGCCAACGAGGGAGCATCGTCGCTTGGACAACCAGCAGGTAAGTCTCTCTCTCTCTCTCTGTCTCTTTCTTTCTCTATCTATCTATCTATCTCTATCTATCTATCTCTCTGTCTCTGTCTCTCTCTGCCTCTCTCTGCCTCTCTCTCTCTCTCTGTCCCTCTGTCTCTGTCCCTTTGTATCTCTCTCTGTCCCTCTGTCTCTGTCCCTTTGTCTCTCTCTCTCTCTCTCTCTCTCTCTCTCTCTCTCTCTCACTCTTTACAAGGTCGTACTCAACGCGTGTTATCTAGAAATGGTTGTTCCTCGTGGGTTGAGACAAATTTGGGCGTGCCACAAGGGTCGGTCCTCGGGCCTTTACTTTTCAGTCTCTATATCAATGACCTTAAAGACCTCTTTGATCGTGGGACTGTCAAGCACATACTATATGCTGATGACCTACAAATTTACATTCAAACACCTGCAGATAAACTTCTGGAAGGAGTAGCTTGCCTGTCTGATGCGTCACGAATGGTGTTCGAGTGGGTCGAGCGTTTGTCCCTCCGTCTCAACTCTTGCAAGACTAAAGAAATTTTGTTTGGTTCTCGTAAATATTTTAATGATTTGGTTACAATGGGTTTGCCGGACGTTGATATGGGGGGAGGAGCGCTCGTGCCTTTCTCCAGCACGGTCGTGAGTCTCGGTGTTACGTTAGACAGTAAATTAACGTGTAAACCGCAGGTCGATAGTGTAACTAAAAAAGTAAATAAAGCCCTTTATAGCCTGCGGTTTATAAGGGCATGTACCACCGAGACTTTGCGCAGAAGGCTGGTTGAAGCTTTAGTCTTACCCCATCTTGACTACTGCGCTGTAGTGTGTCTTGACGCGTCCGACGAGCAGAGAACATGACTACACTGTGACACCTGTCACTAAATCAAATACAATTTCTAATACAGTAATAAAATACATTTAAAATAAATAGTTAAGAGAAACTTAAATATTAAGATAATTATAGTTACAAGCGTTGCGTATACTGTTATAAGGCGATTATTGTTTTTATAAATTCAATTAGCGTAGAGAATAAAAACTCTAATATAGTATTTTGCAATAATATAATTGCAACAATCAATAAACAAATCATTCTCAATCAAAAAGATAAAATAAATAGAACGCATGAATTGCGAATATATACGCGCGCACACATACAACCGCGCTACATGCGAATCAAAGCGTATGCGTGCGAATCAAACTACTTATCCCCACCAAGCAACATCAAGGATGATCATCGAAGAG
>UELU01146340.1:14102-69119 GCA_900490025.1 Megastigmus dorsalis | reverse complement strand
GGGGGGGGGGGGGGGGGGGGGGGGAGGGACGACGTACGTATACAGTAGCAGTGCGGCAGCGGCCCCTCGGACGTGTAGCTCCACGCACACAAGGACATGGCCAATATACAGCAAGTGACATGCTCCCTGCTATTATGCATGCACGTGTGTACAGCATCGATCCGGACTCCTGCATGCAGCGAGAACGAGCGAGAATGAACAAGAGAACGAGATGAAGACGGAGAGAGAGAGAGTGAGAGAGGGAGGGGGAGAGGAGAGGAGAGAAAGCTGCTCCCGTCCGCACGAAATTCGCCGGACCGCTCCGTGGTTTAATTTCGCGCAGCCTCGAGCTTTGTCAGGCTTAGGTCGCTTCATCCCCCCATCCCCCTCTGCTCGCGCGAGTGCAGAGAGAGAGAGAGAGAGAGAGAGAGAGAGAGAGAGGGAGTCGTAATTGAAGCATCGGACGCCGCGACGGCGAGCGACTTAAGTCGACTTAAACGGACTTTGACTTGGCCGAGCTTGGCCCTCGCCTGTGTGTCTCTGTCCAACCGCCGGAGTCAGCCGCGATCTTTCTTCGCTTTTGTCTTTGGATGTGCGCGCGAGAAGTTGGTCCTCCGATCATAGAGCTTATTAAATGATATCGAACTTCATCTCGTATATATCTTTCTCACTCTCTCTCTCTCTCTCTCTCTCTCTCTCTCTCTCTCTCTCTCGCTCGTACGCGGTCTGCAAGTTTCTTCATTTATTTCAGCTGTATATATGACCACGCGGAGATTTCGGCCTCGCCGTGCTCACGCTGTTTCATTTACAATTTTCGATATAATCCACTTTTCGAATTAATGGGAGGAAGCTTATCTGCTTTACGAGCAGGATGGCGATTGTTTCTGCTCCCTCTCTCTCTCTCTCTCCCCTCTCTCTCTCTGCGTGTGTGTGTCGATGTGGAACTGCGAGCTATATAAATGTGTGCAGTGCCTATACACTTGGGGAAGGGGGAAAGGGAGGGGGAAAGGGAGGGGGAAAGGGAGGTGCTTCAGGTGTGTGCAGACGGTGTTTGTATTTGTGCTGCACGCGTGCGCGCGCGGACCGCTTTTGTTAATCCGATTGGAGTAGCGGAGGTAGGCTCGGGTGATTCTCACCTTTGCGATTATTGCTTCCTTATCAATGATTTCGCTTCATCGTTTGGCACTTTGTTTGAAGTAATGCTTATGCAGATTATGGTATACTTAATTGTGTACTGGAACATTTTTAAATGGTAGCTTTCGTTATAATTTATTTCATCAATGAAATAGTGTTGTACATATTAATTATTTAAAAGGAAAATTATTATCAAATAACGTGTAGAACATTTTTTAGATTAACTACTTTATTAGACTGTAATTTTTACCTAATTAAAATTAATTATTATTTGTTGCAGACGATATATAGAATACTAGAAGAAAAAAATTAAGTGTGAGGAACATTTTATTATGCCCTGCAGTTTATTTGAAAAGTATTTTTAATCATCGACACGTAATATATAAAATTCTCATCCACATTATAAATTATATCAAACTCATAAATCATACATTATGTATACGAACTAAACGTGCTATTAAACTTATGGATTCTATTAATTAGTGCAATACATGTTCGTATTCACCGAATACAAATAACCAGTTTAGGTAATTTCCATGCGCATTCATCCGGTTTTAGTCTGCGATAATATCGATCAATATACGTAAATCTAAAGTTCCACGGTAGTGGAAAAAGACCAGTTAACGAAGCTAAAGCGAGTATTCAATCGTGCATAAATTAAGTCAATGAATGTAATCTTTTAGACAATAAATTTCCTTATGCAGGGTATAATAATACCTAGATATTAAGTTTCTATAACTTTGTAATATTTGTCTACAGATAATAATTTTTATTACACATACAACTTTTTCTTATAAAAAGTAATGAAATGTACATATGTACGATGACTAAGATATCAGCTTTCATTTATTTAGAAAAATAGTAAGGTGTGATTTAAAAATACCATTTACTTTAAAACTAGATATAGACTTGACATTATGGCTTGTATTGGTATAAATATCTAACACAAACAGTCGTTAGCTAATAACTCACATGTATAACTGTAATATCTACTCTTTGAGAGGTTTGTAATTACAGTTCACGAATTATATAATATGTATGCATTAACGATGATCAGTATTATGTAACTACCTTAGTTATGTGTGTGCATATGACAGATCTGATTTACAAAACACTATACTATTAAGTATTTCTAATATTAATTGTTTCCAATCTCTCTTTTTATCAAAAGAGTTTTATTAAACACATTGTAAAATTGATCTCCAATAAAGTTTCGATTCCATAAATCTCATAAAAAATGGATCTCTATTTGAAAAGAAATTCAGAATTTTATTAAATTGGAAAAAGACGATCAAATTATTTGCATATTAAATATGAAAACGCCAAGGAGATAGAAAAGATGTTAAAAAATCTACGACTTTAATTGCTAATTTTTTTACACATTTTATATTTAATAGATTTCTTGAAAAAAGACATCTTAGTGT
Source organism: Megastigmus dorsalis (assembly GCA_900490025.1). Classification (NCBI taxonomy): domain Eukaryota; kingdom Metazoa; phylum Arthropoda; class Insecta; order Hymenoptera; family Megastigmidae; genus Megastigmus; species Megastigmus dorsalis. The sequence goes on along the minus strand of UELU01146340.1, from coordinate 66,582 downwards.
GTTGCATATTTTAAGAATCACATTTCTTATTTATTTATTATTCTATACAGATAATTATAGATGATACAGATACTGTATTTTATTGAATTTAATCACCGGTATCACGAGAGCGAGAGAGATGGAACGTGTGTTGACTGTGGCGGGACTACGGCCACGTGCGACACTCGAACAACGACGTATAACCTATACTGTCCTCTCTCTCTCTCTCTCTCTCTCTCTCTCTTTCTCTCTCCCTCTCTTGAGAATCCCAGCATAACAAAGCAACTAGTATAAACTTTTAACAACATTTACGAATATATACAGAACAACGCATTCTGATAGATTACGGGCGAATTTTCGCACTTCTTAAACTTTTCAGCCTAATTCTGTTATTTATATTGGCTCTTTAGCATTTTATTAAGTAATAGTTTATTAAGAAAATTATTTGATATCGATGAATGCATACAGAAAAGCGCGCGTAATGTCAGTCATGTGTATTTCTAAACATTTAGTCCTGCCTAGTCATAACCGTGTTTTTTTCCGATTCGGTTTTCAAAGTACCTATGGTTAATAAGTACTCCAAACTAGCTAAATACTGACCAAGCGGCCAGCCGAACTCGTTAATTTTCTACCATATTAAGGAGACTAAAATATTGTCACCTAATTAAACTTAAAACTACTGTTTTTGAAATAATAGCAATGGTGTTATAATTAACAATGCAATCTGAACAAAGGATCACAAGAAACTAGTATAATCTACATTAATAAATGAAATCACTACCAGCCAGACGTAAGAGCTTTCAGCTCCTCTGGTAAATGATGTTCTCACCCGACTACCAGCGACCGACGAAGAATTCCGCAGATCTCGCCTTCAATTCACTTCCGGTTGCTCCGCCCTTCTCTTTTTCTCCCATCCCGCTTTTCTTTCACTTGGCTTCTCCTCGTATTTTTAGTCTCTTTATATACGTCTGCACTTTAACGACGAAGGCGTCCAAGTGGAGCTGGCCGCCATAAACGTTTTTATTCAGTGACATAACAAGATTTTTTGTCTGCCAACACTTGCTTGTTTTAAAATCTTAATACCCTTTCATTTTCTGTGACAGGTTGGAGGATCGCGCTGAATGAAACTGAATCAGGGTAAAATAGATGCTCGCGAATCATTATAATAATAATTATTAAATTAAAAATGAAGATGTTACCAGTGAATTTTAACCTTTTTTTTAATCTCAAAAGCTATTTTTAAAATTCGTAATTTCCATGTTGGAAATATTCGTGTAAATATGGCAGACTGGCCGATATAGGCAAAAATCATGCATGTTTTTTCATTCCTGACCATTCCCAAGGGTAGCGTAAGTTTTCTCATTTTATCATTACCTTTGAAATTCCTTTGAGTATACAGACTATTTTAAAAATGTTAAAAAAATTTTTCATCGAAATATGCGAAACATTCAACTTAAAAAAGAAACTAAACTCGGTACTTTTATCAAGGCAATGCATTGCTAAATCGATAGAAGTAGAGCCTTCAGCTATGGTATTTTCTTAGTGCGTATGATTGTCCATCAGTCGAACCAATTACCTGATAATGACTGATATCGCATGTAATATTCCCTCCAAACTACGATAATTAGTCTATATGCGTCGATGCATGTTCTTCCCGATAATTTGGTTACTTTGTCAATTGACGTGAGATATTCAATAAATGCCTTTCCCAATCTACGAGCGTATTCAGTGAATCTCAAGTACACATTTTAAACGTCAAAGTAGAAATAAATTACACTATGGTTCAAACACACAATAAAAGATAATTTAATTAACGAAAATTCATATTTAATTTGTACTAGTGAAAGTTTTTTTCACTTTATTCAATTTCATAATTTCATATAATATAATACCCTGAAAATGAGGGGGGAAATGGGGAAATTCTACAGGAGTGGCATTTAAAATTGCGCGCATCAGAATGCTTTTTAAACAACGCATCCAATTTTGTAATCAATCACACGTGAGTGTCAGCTGAGTGCATTTATGTTCATGCACGCGGCCCATATAAGCGTCATTTTTCGCAAATGCGGTTTTACGCGTACGCCGTAACGTAAACGCATTTACATGCGCCGCGCGGGGATAGTGTGTATACCACAGCCACATTAAGCTATATACTCGCGATACTTAGGCGTTGCCCCAGCTTATCGTGACTTGGACCTCGTGTATTTTAACTTTTTACTGCATTGTGTGGATGTATACGTGTAGCACTCGTCGGTCTGTACACGTGTAGAACTCCACCTTTCGGTGATTTCATTGTATTTAAAAGCACGAGACTCGCTTTCTCTTCGGCCTGCGCGTGTTTGACAATTTCGCCACTCGTTTATACTTTATACCACACCGACACGGTCATTTTCAGTAGTTATACATGTAGTTATTTAGCAGTTTATTAAATGAAAATCGATAGTTGAGGAAGTTAACTTCCGACCTGTAACTTCCGATTCGATCGATTAGAGATAGAACAGAGGCGATCCGATAGTTTGTTTGAATTACATGCACTTCCGATAGATTCGCACCGATTGTTAAGTCTTATTTAATAGATCAATGGCAATCATGGCTTGTCCGAGGGAACGTGATGTATCGGCTGAAGATATAAATAAACAGTTAGTTATTGTTCTTCCTTGCGAGATGAACTTGTAACAAGATGTCAAATTTCGTTAGCATGTAGGCCAGTGTTAACAGCTGTGCTGCTGCCGCTGCGCACCAACTATATACCCGTATAGCTGCACGATATTGGAGCTCATGCCGCAGTAAATCAATGGTTAAATATTTTCCCACTTGCCATAGATCTCTCTCTAATGATAATTTTTGGTTTTATGAGTATTCGTTTATCGTCATACTGCAAGCATTTTGAACAGATACGTTTGAATTACTTTAACCGCGATTGAAATCATTTGCTTGAACACGAATACCGTTTAAATATGACCTTGATAATAACTTTAAAAATGTACGCATGTTCCTAATTAAATCGATACATAATGGCACAATATAAGAGTATTATATTTTTAATTTGAAAGGATTATAAACAAATTGAATAATCCCCGTACTGCGAGACCAAGTATTATTTCTCAAGTACAAAAGTGCTGCTTTCCATTCAAAAATAGCGTACTCTGAAGAGTATAGAATTTACGAGAGCCCAGTGTCTTTGATGTCACTCGTTTTTGCTCATTTCAAATGTACAAAAGTACACACTTGAATTTGTACCTCGCTACCTGGGTACACGTTCTGTGCACATTTGAAATGTATAAAACTGCACGCACTTGACTTTGTAGCGACCTGCATTCATTAGTTTTGAATAGCGAGGGAAATAAAAAGTATGTGACAGACGCAAATGTTACTTGTAAGAATTAAGACGCGAAAGCGAACTCGCGCGCGCTGCGCGATACACACGAGTGCCTAGCTTTTAATATTGTTCTAGCCTGAGGCCTGTCTTTTGCAGGGCCCAGGAAAAACTTTTCTTTTTCCCATATATCTACAGAGACAATTCATATTATTGTTACGTCACCGCCAGACAGACCTCAAGGCTCACTTATATATTAAATTCAGACTGCAGTTATTTTAGAAAGTGTATCGCAAAAGTGTATACAGCGGTCTATCTTTACTCCATTTGTTTTGGATCTCGGGCTGCAGCTATTCAAATTTTTACACGGCATAAGCGCTTTTATCTTACATGTTTAAAATATAGAAGAGTGCTACGAAAATTCCAATTGTTTATTATTAAAAATAAATAGCTATTTTCTCAATGTTTTCTTATCTTCTCAAAACGGCTCGATCCAAATAATTTAAACCCAAATAAGTATAAATTTAAATGTAAATTTAACAAGATTATATCTGATGGCGTATGAAAGTTACAGCAAGTAGATAACGCTATAGCGAAGCTCGAATGGCTTAAAAAAAATTATTTCCAAATGTTTACAAAGTAATAAAATTTTGCTACCTTATTTTATAGAAAATATAGTAATAACCACCTATCGATCTCTCAGCGTTATCGGGAAATTTTAATCAGATTTCTTTCAAAATTAGAAACGCTCAGAGCCATAGTGTAATAAACGCTCGATGAACCGTAGCTCCGCATGCAGAATATTGCCAATTTACAGATTGCGCGAGTGTACTTCAATTTACCGCAGTATTGCTTATATAAAGCTGCGCACATCGTGCAGCTTACAAAAATGTCGATCCGACAAACTCGATCGCAAAATCTATTAATTAAAATTAAAAATACAACGGGGCAAAGCCCACACACACACACACACACACACACACACCTTATCGCATCGAATGCGCCGACCTTATGTAGTCTATAAGAGGCTTCGATTTATTTTTCTATCGCGCTTCCTTCTCTCTCTCTCTCTCTCTCTCTCTCTCTTGAGTCGATCGCTCCCTCTTTTTTCCCTGTGCGCTCTTTTTCATGCGGTGCGCGCACTCCACTCCGCGCGGCTCTCTTGACTGACGGCCAGCTAAAACGAGCCTGATGCCCCCCGAGCCGTCCGTCGGTGGTGCATTTTACAACTTGCACTTTGCCCCGTGTGCTACACACACACACACACACACGCGCGCGCGCACTCGTACTCTACGTACACGTACACAGCCTCAAAGCTCTTCTCGATCTTGAATACATAATGCAAGCCTTCGCAGACATCCGCCGGGGATATATATACCTATACAGGGCTTTTGCACTCCCTGCACACGTATGTACACTGCTCTCTCTCCCTCTCTCTCTCTCTCTCTCTCTCTCTCTCTCTCTCTCTCTCTCTCTCTCTCACTCTCTCTCTCCCTTTCTGCAGGCTACATATGGGCTATCCCATGTGCAATCGCTCGGTCAATAATTTAAAGTCGTCCGCGTAAAGTTGTCAACTTCGAATATTTTCACAGCAGTTGATCGGTGAAGCGACGCTGGGGTAATAAAATTGCCGTTTCCAGTATTCTTTAGAGCTTGTTCATATTGCGCGAATAACATCAGTAGTGCATATAAGCAGAAAGAGTGTAAGAAGTATAAATAAAAATTATTATGGTTTATAGATTGTGCTTAGTTTGGTTTAATTTTTCTAAGATGCTGGGTAAAATTATTTCAATCGTGAATATGTTACAGAAGAAATTTCGAAACGAATTTCATCAGTAGACATTAAAAAACATTAGGATTCAATTCTCTATGAATGTAGATGAAAACACTGAACGGCACTTCGAAAATCTTTTTTACCCAGTAATATCCCAATAATTTTGTGCATTTTTCGAGTTTAACTGTGCATATAGAATGAGATACACCATTTCGTTTCGATTTAATCAGAGAGGATCGAAATGGAATTGGGTCAAAAGTTTGCCGCTGCTCAAAGTTTCGAAGGAAATCGAATCGAAATGTTTCGTTCTTCCTTCCGAATCGAAACGAAACGAAACTTTAATTTTAGCCGCATCTGTGATTACTCTAGAAAACTATGTAAAAACAGATATCCAGAAATTGTTTTTTTTCGCTTAAATAACATGGATTAGCATAATCATGAAAATTAATTGACTGAAGTTTGTTTTTAGTAAATTTAATAAAATTTGTGCTTCAAACAATGTAATATTTAATGTTTAAATTAAGAAACAAAAATGTAATTGTGTTTACGCAAGTAACCGTAAAATAATAATAATAAAAAATCTTTCAGTTTAGAATAGTAACAGAAATTACTAAATTCTTATAATAAAAAATAAAGTCCAAATAAGCACTGACCTATTCTTTTAAAAAATGTCGTAGCCTTACATTAGTATTTTTTATTTGAATGACCATGAAGTAAAATTTTAATTAAAATTTTAATTTCATACGAAATATCATATAATAGTAAAAAACGTTACCGATCTACAACCGCGATAAATTTATTTTTTATACTTTAGGTGTAGAATTTACCTTCACACTTATGCAACTTTTAATGCGCTTAGTTGCAGGTTAATATGAAATAAATAACGATAGAGGTATCCTGTGAAAAACATAATATTTAAATGAGAAAAGAATTAAAGCGAGCTTTTACGCACCTGTTTCAAGTAAAATTACGGAGATTGTTTCGCTTATGAACATATTATACGGAGGTGCTTCGAAAAATAAGCTCCCATACTCATATACTTTTCGTATACAAAGTATACAAAAAAAAAAAAGAAAAAGCAAAAGGATAGCTTCGTTGATAATATTCGAGGCAAAGTTTTACTGAAAATTTTTAGTGAGAGTGTAATTAGCATTTACTTATAAATTAAGATATTCAAATCTCGTATTTGTATATTAATGTTGGAAAGGCATTTGAGAATATCCAACCTCTCTAAATGTAAAAATTTAATTAATAAATATGTATTCTTTTCTTATACAGATTTTTAAAATCATAAAAGAATCTCACTGTAAATGCATGTAAATAGAAATGAATTAATCGGCATTACACTGGAGATTGAAATTACGTTTTCAATAATTAAATACAGAACTTGATCCTCTAAGAGAATAATTGAAAAAAAAACTGATGAATTCCAATGAAATTACTGACTAATCCAGCTGGTCATCCATCTCCATGTAAACTAAAGCTTAATTGAATTTTTTCAATTTCCCCATAACTAATACAGGAATCAATAGCTTTTGACTTCAACTCTATCTACTGCATAGCGAATCGCAATCGTAGGATTCTTTTAAAATCATTCTTTTCTCATTTCTCTGCGTTTACGTTTTTCCGAGCGTTTTTCCATCCACTCCAGGAGCAACTCAAAAGATCCAGTCACGTAAAGAAATCTCAGTATTTATACATAGGGCAAAAGTAATCTTAGACGCATATGAATAATCGTTGAAGTCTCTAAATTTCAAGCCCAACGATTTAGCGCGGAGAGCAGCCGGTATGCACGTGTATAGGCGCGCCGAAGCGACGTGACACAGGTGCTCGCTGCAGCTACTATATAAGCGTCGTCTACCGTTCGGTTTCGTAGCTCCTATATATATACCTATCTGCAACGTCCTCTCTCTCTCTCTCTCTCTCTCTCTCTCTCTAACTGACGGCAAGGATACCGGTGCGGTGTACATAGCGACGTCGGCGGCAGCGGCGGCGGCGGCGGCGGTGGCGGCGGTGGCTGCTGCTGCTGCTGCTGCTGTTTGCTTGTGATGATTAATGAACGGACTGGCTGATATCTCGCGATGATAAATACATCCCGTGTGGCGCCGCGGCCCGAGACGCCCTGCCAGACCTATATAACGTTATACGATCACTCTCCCTCTCGGTATGTCTTCATCTCTCTCTCTCTCTCTCTCTCTCTCTCTCTCGCTCCTCGCTCAAACTCTATAGCTTTGTGTCGCCTCTTCTATCTTTCGCTTTCACCCGAGTTTTAGCGCCATTTTTTTGCTCGCCGCGCGCTGCTTTATTCGCGTTTTCCTCATTATGCTAAAGCGGCCGGGGATTTGCAGATTGAATAATTCGCTAAATAGTTTTTTTTTGTGGGAATAAGAGTATAGAATGAATGCATTTACAGAAACCCACTGGCTGGATAGCCTTCTAGATACCTAAATTGATTAAGTCGAATGACTCTGTTATTTGGATTTTCGGTTCTCGAGACAAATTTTTCTGCAATTGACGAAAAACAGTATTTCCAAGATAAGCGCAATTTATATATACAATTTTAGATTTCGTCGAATTAACATTCTGACTGCGCGGAAAATATAACCGAGCAGAAATGTTTTCCCGAGTTCAATCACTCCGTTCAAGTAAGATTGCTCAGATTTCTCTTTGACTTCTGAAGCCAGCTTTTGGGAAGACTCGGTGGCAGTTTTCGACTACTTTTAGAGTACGTCTATCTATTTTAAATGGTATTACTTAGATAAATGTGGTTGAGAACTTGTTTCGCTTTATGGTACATACTGCAAAGTATATAGTATTATTCACAATAATTATCTTTACTTTACTTGTCATCTATATATCGTCACCTAGGTAGAAAAGGAACCTATCACAACTTTTCTGGTTAAAAATATTCTATTTCGTGAATATTCGTCATAATTTTTCATTTACTTACTATTAAATTAAAAAATTGATAGAAAATTGATTAGTTTATGGTTCTATGTTTCTATTGTCTACAGAATCTGGAAAAAGTCAAAATAATATTTTGGACAGAAATGAGAGAGAAAATAATGTATTGACAAAAGGTAATCCAGCAGAGGAAAACAAATTTCTGTTCGTTGGTCCGGCATACATAGATACTTAAAAACTAAAAAACTAACTCTATGGTAAGTGATTTAAGACTTTCTCAGTTTGAACAAAACAGAGATAGTTCAAAACACTTACAGACTTAAACCTACTTAAAAACTAAATCTTAAAACTAGAACGAGAAGATAATTTTGTCGTAACTTTTCATAGATCTTTTCAATTTATAACATTATTTATATGTTTATTCCATAATTAATTAATTAATGATTTATCAACCAATGATAACAATTTTACTTAAATATTTTTACTATTGCAATTCCTATCAAACGTTTTTACTAATCCACTCTTTTACTTTATTACATGACAATTTTTTATCTATATCTAAAATTTTAAGCTCGTTTGGCAATCTCTTAAAGATCTTTATCGCTTTAATTATACAGCTTTTTCCACTTACAATTTTATACATTTTTGGTAATTGTATTGCTTTGTTCCTTGTTTTACTACTTGACGTAACATAAATATCTTTAAGGATCTTATATTCCTTTTTAATACTTTCTAATGCAAAAAGTTGCTCAGGATTCAACGGAATTTTTTGTTCTAATTTGTTTTAGGATATTATTTTTAATAATTTATTTTGGATCTTTTGAATCAGTGATAAGTTATTTTTATAAGCTCCACCCCAAGCTAGTATTCCATAACTTATAACGCTGCGAAATAACGCATAATATATCATTTTCAAAGTTTCAGCTTGCATAATTTTAGCTAATTTAAAAAAGACAAAAATTAAATATTTTGTTCTTTTAATTATATAATTAATATGCTCATCCCATTTTAGATTATCATCAAAAATAACTCCAAGATATTTACATTTTTTTACAGATGAAATTTGATACTTTTAAAGAACTTGACGAATCCCAATTACAACCTTACGTTTCTGAAGCTATAAGCCAGTTAGTTTAGAATTATGAACGAAATTTTCGACGACAAAATTCTCTGTGAATTGTGGATGACATTTCATTTCATTTCATTCACATGAAATTTGAACCACAGAAAGCTCACATCATTACCGAGGTGGTAACAGAGTTTTTTTCCAAAAATTAATCTTTATTATCTTTACATATTTCTTTAAATGCAATAATACCTATAATTTTAAAATTTTGTAAAGTATAATTTGACATAAATTTTTGCCGTGGATATAACACCCCTGAAAGCTTAATTTTTAAACTTTAATTCCTTTTTTAGTATACACTCTGCGGTGGCTTAAGCCATGAGATCACAACAAAAAATTCACACCAACTTCGACTCTAATTTTATATTTATTTAACATTTAATAATTTTATCACATCCTCTTTAATCCATTTTTGCTAAGTTTTATCCTCTTATGAACTTATTACGTGAGAATTTTAAGATTCTGTATCTGTTTTAAACAAGCTATTACTTACATGAGTAGTTGTGAGATTTGGTGCAAGGAGATCAATAGATTAAATTTATTTAAAAAAAAGTTATATTATGATATTTTTGTGTGTTGCATCAGCACGAGAATAACTGGGTTAGTATAGGATTATCAAAACTTAAAACTTTAATCTTATCGCCTTAAAAAAATTGTATAATGTTATCGGCGTTTCAAGCACGAGACCTCAAAGTACTGGTAATACAGTATTTAAGCTTTTTTAACCCATTTCTTCCCTAGCGGCCATTTTATAGTTGATTGTTATAATGTATTTCTGATTTTTCATCAAATTCAAACCGCCATTTTGAAATTTTCCACTGGAATTTTCAAAATTCTGACTTCAGAATCGTAAAGAGCGGACAATTTTACTTCGGAAAAGTGCTATTGGTTATTATTATTTTTTTTTTCGACAATTTTTTAGGCAAAAAACCAATCGACTATAAAATGGCCGCTTGGGAAGAAATGGGTTAAACTGTGTTAAAGAATTATTTATCATGAAGAGATGTCACGATGAAGCATATGATTGTTTTAAAAATTCATTACTTAATACTGTTACGGCCGAGATGGATTGGGAAGTGCGACTTCTTAATCAAAAGGCGGACGAACGCGCCGAAGGCGAGTGCTCTTATCACTGAGCTATAACGTCCGCTGACTCGTCACGTTCTGTGACAATACGAAACCATTAAATTAACGACGTTAAGAAAAATTAAGTAAAACTTAATTGAAAACCTGTATCGTAACTATTCTTATTTTTCTACTTCTACTGGCCTACTTCTCCAGAATATCACAGTTGGTAGACTGGGACGTCTGAGACCCCAAGAACGAAAATGTTTGTTCCTGTGCTTGCTATTAAAAACGCTATTAAACTTACGCTTAAGCTGAATTAGCTGAAGGATGCAAGAAAGTTTCCAGTGCGTCACCCCCGCAATAAAATTTAACCCATAAAAGTGGTGTTATCCACAAACTAAAGACCTATGTACGCATTTTTCGTTTCTCGCTCTCCCTCTAATACTTCACTCGGCTCCCACTCTCCTCCTCGCTGCACTCGCCTACCGATTCATACACTCTTCATTCCCAACCCGAACCCAACCCCACTTTACCTCATTCCTCTCTCATTTTCCCTCTTTTGCACAATTTCTCATACTCCAGCCCCTGCAGCCCCTCTTCCTTCATTTCACTTTCTTACTTACTGGCTCGCGCTCTCCCGCGTTCTCCCATCCTTTCTCTGATTTCCCTTCCCCTCTCCGTCTCCTTCTGCACTCTGTGCTCGTTCCATCATCCTCCATCGCTTATATACTTTTGCGCCGTGAGTCAGTTGGAACGAAAAAGCGGTTACCCTTCGGCTGCTCGAGCGAAGTTTCTTCCAGGCTGCCGTTGCTGCTGCTGCTGCGAAGCTCGCGGCCGCCGCGCGTCGAGCCAGTGGAGTCTCATTTTTCCACCTGAAATTCTCATATCTCGGCAGGAGCGCGCGAGCGAAACCGCAATAACGCGGGGTAGACGAGCTACCCCGGCACGTAACAGAGGGAGAGAGAGCGCTTATAGGGGAAAATACTTGATGAAAAAAATCTCAACCGGGACAAGGACATCCGAGAGATATTTTATTTTGCTTGGAGGAGGCGGCGTTATCGGTATGTTTCGTGGCCAATGAGAGACGTACCCTTGTGTTTTCTCTCTTACACTTGCGCTTGGTTGATTTTCAGCATCTTATCCAGCCTATTATTTATCCTAATCTCTAGCCTTTTCAAGCTTGACTTTTGATATATTTTTACGTGGATCTTTGTTTTAATTACTTTTTTTTTGCCTGCTACGATCGTTCAACCACGTATAATAAAGCAACTTTAAGAATTTCTATCAGTTACATTGAATTTTATTTAAGAATAGGTTGTAGTAGGGTCTTGCGCTAATGATAATAATAAAATACGTAACCTTTATTTGTAGTTGTTATAAAAAAGAACTAGAAACCGTTTTTTCATCTATTAGGAAAGTTGAATTTATCGTTCTTCAAGGTATATCTTATTTTGGAAACAAAACAACTGCACCTCTCTCTTCATGAATCGCAGAAATTGGGTTTTATTAAAATTGCGTTTCATTTAGTAATGCTATTAGAAAATTGCATTTTATTTAATAAAACCAAATTTCTGGCTGCTGCAGGAGATCGAGGAAGAGGTGTATTTCTTTTCCAAAGTATTTCGTATAACATAACATACATATGTCATTGTATATATATGGTGTGCGTGAATTAATAAAGTTTCACAATAATTGCTTCGCTTCTTCGTTTCTGAGCACATATCATCCTGCGCCATCATCCTATATGCCACCTTCTTTCTATTACTCTGTAGACAAAAAATTATATACTAGTCGAGGTGAAAGTAATGTTGAAAAATTATAAAAAAGAAAATATCTCTGTGGCCGTAAATGCATTCCGGGGTAAGGGTGTAAAGCTGCGCGGATGGTTTACTTTTTTAGATCGCGAGAATACTTGAAATTCTTCTATCCTGCCACGTGTAAGAATTCTCATTTAGTTTCGTACATTATTATTTGCTTTTCTGTATAGTATAAGCTCAACTTTTTCATTTTTTTGAAACCATCATTTACACTTTTTAATGTAATAAGAAGTATAAAATTAATAAATAAAATGATTAAAGTGACGTTCATTATATTAAGGTGGCATTAATCGAATGTTAGTTATGGAATTCGAGTAAATCATTTTGAAAATGAGTTTGTAGCTTGACGGGGCTGCGACTAAAACCCTTTCACAGAAACAAATTGAAATCAAAATCGAATATCATTTATCACGTGCACTGAATATCCCGTGAATAAAATGAAAAATCACTTTGGGTCCCGTGGCTCGCTATTTCGTGCATTGCAGAATCACATTTTCAACTCAGTTCAGAGTATACTTTTTTTTTGAATAGTTAAACATTACTCTGTAAATTCGAAAATGTGAAAATTGTATTTATTTAACATCGGAACATATTTTTCACATATGAATAATAGAAATTTGACGTACTAATAAGTGAGAATTTAATTTTCATATATGAGGAAGTGAAACGAGTATGAATTTTTCGTTTGTTTCACATATTTATTGATTTATCCGTATGTGAATTTACAATTATTTCGTATGTGAACCGTATTTCCACGAATAAACTTTCACTGTTTTATGTGTTGATACGCGACCATTGTCTCGAATTTTCTCCTCTATGGCGGAATTGACAGGAAGGTCGTTTGATTTTCTCTTCAAGATTAACTTCGTCTTAAGTATTAGATACTACGTTTAGAAATTTCTATGATTTTACAGAAATATACAGCGAAAATCAAAATTATATCATAGAATATTTATCGCTTATTAAATTAAATTAAGTATTAATTTCAAATTCTATTCCAAAATTATTAGCTGGTAAACATTTTTTAGTTTAAAACCAAAATTGATAAGTGATATTTTGCATAAAAATATTTTTATACTATATAAATATAATAAAATTGATATTCTATAGCTTAAAATAAAATAATTTTATTTATAATCCTAATTTATGTTTTTATCAATTTTGTTGCGAAAATTAAGAAAGAATTGTATTTTCATGATAAAATAGAAACGAAAACAATACTACGATTTAAAATGACAAATTTTTTCTGTTTATAACAAAAGAATATCAAATTCATACATTTATAGGAATTATTTACTTATTTTGATGTAAAATAATACTATGAAATCAAAAAACTTAAAATTTCACTTCAGTATTAAAACAGTGAAAATACATAATTTGAAATTAAATTTTCATATTTGAAATTTGAAATTTAAAATTGAATTGCATATTGTAAAAGTGATTATTTTGTTCATATTTCTATTGTAATTCACTCTTTTATCATGAAGGCGTTATGACATTTTCATTAAGTGAATATGTTCACTTTCAATAAGTGGTTTTAAATTTAGAGAGTACTATATGGCATACATAAAACTTATTTTAGAAACACTATGCGAGAAATTCAACTTCTTAAACTCGCTTCGCTGAACGATAAACTGTAGAGAGGATACCTATGACAGTCAAATAAAATTTGAACTCTCCGATTTTTTTTAAAAAAATTGGAATTCTCCGATTTTTTTCTGTACAAAATGCAGATTCCGTAACTATATCGAGCTCTATTGATCAATCGGAATCAGCCATTACGAAAAATGCATTATTTACGAAACGCATATGCGCAGCCCGAGCTCATTCCTATCATTTTATAGCGATCGTTAAACAATCTCGGCCATTGCCTACTAATTATAAACGTTGCCAGGCGTTCAGCAAACATCGGCCATTTTTCTCCGCACAATCTGGCCAATATCAAAATTCAATAAGCTCCGGCACTGTTCTGCCTCTCCCTCCCTATCTCGCTGAAACATCATCGTTCCAAAAATATTGCGATAGAGCAGGACGGTGTTGGTTAAACTTCTCTCTCTCTCTCTCTCTCTCTCTCTCTCTCTCTCTCTCTCTCTCTCGGCTTATCCGTTTATTTACGGGTCATAGCTACCGTACAAATGGCATTCATACTTATACGCACACATCGACGCGCTCGCCTCCATCATACACAGGCCAAATTAACGACGTACAAATTTAAATTCATTGTTTGCTAATGCGATACACACATAGCTAATTATTGTAAGCGGGAGAACGAGTAAAAGCCTGATATGGATTATGACCGCGTGTGCGTATGTTGCCGTGTGTGCGAGCGAGAGAGAGAGAGAGAGAGAGAGAGGGTGGGAGAGGGAGGGAGAGGGGTAGGAAGGGAGTGAGAGAGAAAGGTGTCATCGGGAAAAATCAAGCGGTAGATTGAACTTGATTAATCCGTTTGACCGCACAGCTCGATTCGTTAAAATCATATGTACTGGTCTGTGCATATACATATGCATGTAGATGGGAAGAGTCGTGGTCAGCCGCTGCGATCGCTCGTTTCCTGGGACCCGCGGAAAATGAAATTTCCCCATCACGATTTTCGACCAACTCTCTCCCTCTCTCCCCCTCTCTCTCTCTCGCTCTTTCTCTCCCTGTCGCTCTCCCTCTCTCATTCTTTCGTTCTCCCTCGTACGATATCGCCGTCGCTTCCTATTCGACTCCGCGCGCGCGCGCGCGTGTGTGTGTGTGTGCGCGCGCGCATGTGTGCGTAAGCTCGTGGATTCTGTCGTTCTAATTATTACATGTCGGATAATATACCGCGAGTATATAGCCGAATTGTTATTTACGGACCGCGAGCTACTGCCGGGGAGGGAAAAATCGGAGCGTGAAATTGGAAGAATTGATCGCGCGCTATTATTTGTATGGGAGCGATCGATTAAGAATTTTTACGTGAAAGAGCGCTGCCATATAGTTGTGCCGAATGCTTATTGCCATGTGGTCGATTGCGCTTTTTATTGTTGTATAGCGCTGCGTTTCATGGAGCAGCGACCGTAGCGTTGAGCACATCCACAAAAGTGGAAAATTCTTTTTATCGGATAAGGAAAAAAGTTGTGATAGCGATATGTGGGATATGGTAATGGCTAAAAATATTTATTTATGTAGTTTGCAATACCTTTTTTATACTTTTTTATACTTGCGCTTTCTGGCCTATTAAAGTGAGCGCATAGTTAAATACCTTCAAGAGTTATTTAATATAAGTATAAATTCCGTTCGTTGTTTGCATATATAAAATTTGTGGCTCTATATCTAATCGAATTCATAAGACTTATGCTGTGTACCCCCATTGTTTCGTCTGTCGCGAAAATAAAGAAAAAAGTGACCGCATAGATTTGCATCCAGTTGCGTACGCTAAGTTAGCGATTTTGCAATTGGCAGATTTTGTCCTTTGGGTGGCAATGGAACGATAAATTCTCCTTTCGCTCGTTTCTCCCCCGGAGGCGTTCCTAAGTGCCATGTGGAGCTCAATTTTTCGCCTCCCACCAGCCGGGAAATTTCTAGAAAAGCGTCTGCAAATTCTCGCGACTTTCACAAAAGCTCACATCCGTTATCAAAATTTACTGTCCTTGTCATTTTGATTAATTCAATAATAAATGATGCAATTTATCAGTAGGCGGGTAGCGTGAATCCAATTGTAATGGAATGCATATTGAAAAGTTTTCCAATGCCACTGTATGCATTTACATTGCTGTATAGGACTGCAGATGAAAATATAATAGGTAAATGACTTGCGGGTTATATGTGCTGTAGATCACATAAAGTCTCACGATTGGACGGTAATTTATAAATTAATTGATCTCTATGTATTTTCCCGTCTATATTCAACTCAATAAAATTTGAAAACGGAAATTTATATGAAGTGTTGTAATGACCTAATTTCCACTTAAAAACAATATTATTTCAGTACAAAAATTTTACATGAAATAGAATTTTCATTAGAATAATTTTATTTTAATACTACAATACTATAATGTTGTTTATTTAATACCGTAATAAAAAGTTCAACTTTGTTGAACTATTTTTATGGTTGACCCTAAATATCATTTAAAACATATAAATTTTACAATTTCGAACCCTATCATTACAAAAAAAGGGTCATAGAAACATAATATATTTTAATTTTTGTTCGAGAAGCCCTTAATGCATAAAATATAAGATTATTATTTAACATCCTAAAATATCTTGCAGGTAAAATTGATTAATTACTGTATCTTCCCTATATATATATATATATATACTATTATTTTCTTACTTTTATTAGACATTTATGAGCGCAGATAAATTAAGCACATTACTTCCACACAATTATTTTAAAAGACTGCAGTATTGTTATTTTTATCAAATCTTTTCACTGCATTTACGGAATACTGAAAATGTCAATTTAATTACTTGTGACGAGCTTACGAGCTCATCGACATGGCATTCGCATAAGCTCTTTATTCTCCAGCAGTATCACTTTTACGACCTTTTCGAATTGCAAAAAAGTCTACCGCAGGAAAAAGGGACAAAATAAAGTTGAGAAAAACAGTCCGACGAGAAAAAGAGATGAAGGAACAAAAAAAGAAGGTCACGGTAAAAGTAAGAGAACAAATTAGAAGAACGGGTGAAAAGGGAAAAAGGGATACGAAACTAGTGAGTGAAGCATATAAAAATAGAATACGTTGGCAGTTACATACAATACATAAAATAAACATATTCAGTGATAAAATTGCTATGAAATAAATTTTATTTTGGAAAGAAAAAAAAAACACTATCAACTCACTGAACCTATAGCTTTCTCAAAATGAATTATTCATTTGATTGTCTATCTATAAAAAAATACTATAATTCGAGAATAAAATATTATTATTTGTGTATAAACTAGTTAGAAACATTATATAGCTTGCTTTTTTATATTATCGACATTCCAATAAAAAATATAAGATAAATAAAAACTAAATAAAATAATAAAATGCAATTATTCAGAAACTATCAACTTTTTATGAAATCATATATTTCAGTGTATTTATTAATTTAATTATAAACACACATATACAGGTTTTAAAATCTCAAAAAAATTTCATAACGTTTTTGTAAATGATAAAACAATAAGCTGTTTGAGTTAAATATTTATTCAAATAATTATTAGAATCGTTGTAAATATTTACGTCACGTAGCCAAATAAATAAGAAAATCCAGTAGTTAATAAAACTAGTGAAATGCTGCTTATTCGTGTGACTGCTGAGAGTGAAATTCAATAAAGTGTGTCATAAAGGAAAGGTCCACAGATTTAAGTACGAGATTTATGTGAACCTATAAGTCAGACTCTTCCATTCACTGTATAAATCTACAAGAACTTGCCATTGAAATTTAAGAACGTATTATCCTATAAATTCTCGCACCAGTATCGAATTTCTCAAGATGTTTGTTAAAAAAATTTAGACACTAGAATTTCGCAAATACCGAGAAGTCATTAGCAACCTTTAGAAAGTTCAGAAAATTTCAGAAATTTAATAGGTAAAAAATATATTATAAGTAATATTATCATAAATAACTTATTCTTTCTTTTTTCACAGAATTTTTTAAGTGTTGGTTAATAAGATTATGAAATTATTATGTTAAAAAAATAATAATAAATGGAAAGTTAAGATTATTGATTAAAACAAAATCAATGCTATTTTAGCAATATCTAAAAAATTTTATGGTCTGTATGTAGCAATGAATTATTATACTTGTAAACCAGAGCGTATAATATTATCATTCAGACAAATGATAAATTGACTCTTTATTATACATGAGATAAATAAATACAAATTTAGATTACATGAAGTTATAGTTGCCCTTATAATAAAAACATGAGAATAGCCTCATAATAACAAATGTTTCATTACGTCGTACAATTTAAGTATACAAAAAAGTGGGTAATAAAGCCAGTTACTTTAAAATACTGTACTTGCCCTGTACGAAAAGAGAGTGTTTTCCTAAATTTGGCTGCTGTGACTTGAGCAAACGGTAAAAATCCATTTTACAGCACCGTACGAGGCTTATCGTTGAAAGAGCAGGCTATGGCCGAATCTGGCACTCTGCGGTAAAAGTAAAAATCCAAAGGTGCGCATTCCGTAGAGTAGCGTAGCAATAGAGGACAGGCTAGGCCAATGTCGATTTGCGCTCCAAAGGTTCGGGTGGAGCCATGAAAGAACATGCTGATGGCTCGCTAGTACTCTTTTGCACTGAGTACTCTTTCCGTGTCTGTCAATGGGAATAAAAAATACCTCGATGCAGCATTGCGACGATCACGAGAATCGCATGTGAATTCTTTATTATTTCATAGCAGAGGTTTACCATCTGTTTTTAATATTAAAGTAATATTTTTTTAGGACGAAGATTTATTTCAGTTTAGAATCTAATTATACAGCTAACATGTTTTTTCATTCAAATATATTCAATATTAAAGTACTGAATACTTTTTTCGGACGAAGCTTTATTTCATATTAGAATATAATTAAACGTTAAAAATATTACTTATGTCGACTGTATTCTACTATAAACTGACAAAAATCTTTCTCTCGGTCTTACAGTTTAATCAATATTCAAGGGCAATCTGATTGCCCGTGAATATTGATTAAACTGTAAGACCGATAGAAAGATCTTTGTCAGTTTATGGAATCTAATTATTTTGGTAAAAAGTTTTTAATTCAAATAAATAATTATCATTTTGAATTGTTAATTTCAAGCAATATTTAAATTAGCTATTTAATAATATAATAGCGGAATAATTTAGCCGATCCGACGGCGATGGCCACATTCTTCTCAAATTAGCAAACGTCCGATCCTTATCCAACGTTGGGAAATGTTTAACTGTTGGACAGTGTCGCGATAGAGGAACGGGTCGCATTTATCAGTGCTGGCAATTCTTAAACGGAGGGGCACCCTATGCATAGAGTCTATAGACAATGGAAAGCCCACGTGTGGTGCTCGAGCGGGAGAGTGAGAGAAAAGAGAGATAGTGAGGGAGCGTGAGAGAGAGAGAGAGAGAGAGAGAAAGTCATGATAGTACGATTCAGCGACCTTTACGAGGCGTAAGCCGCAAATACGCACGCCACTCGTAAATCGCCGCAGGTGATAATGTTCGAATTGCATACCCTGGGCCACATTATCATTTGGTCGAGAGTCGGCAAGCCTTGCACACATGCGCGCACATGTATATTCTGTCGGTCCCTTCCTCTTCCCGTCCCCCTTCACCTCCTCCCTTTCTCGCCCCCTCTCACTCTCGTATTTATGTCGCGCAGAACGTTTCGGGGTAATGCATGCATTGCGCGTCCCCGGCGCACTGCTGACGTGTATACGATGTATGTATGTACACATTCACCCTCTCTCACTCTCACGTTTTCTCTCACTCTCTCTCCCTCAGTCTGCTGCGTTAATTACGCTAGCATGCGCATCGTAATGCTCTATCCATTGTGCGTGCCTGGACCCACCCACCAACTTCCCGTCCTGACTTCTAATAAATAAAATATTTCACGCGGGAATTCGCGAATGACGGCCGAATGCACGCGCTTGCATTCTGGTCTGTGCCGCGAGACGGAATGTACATATGGAGAAAAAGTGGTTGTGCGAGAGAGTCAGAAACGGCGAAACGTGGAACGAGATTTTAAATTTGTACTTTGCAGAAGGAGTGGCGAAGTTAAGTACAACCGAGTGATTAGCATATGGAACAATTTTTTCGGGGAAATTTTTTTTCCATACTCTCAGAGTATTAAGAGAGCAGTTAGTTAAGAGTTAATGTTTTTTAAAGGGTCAAATTATATTCGAAAATGAGTTGCACGTGAAAGGGTGTCTGTCATAGTGTCAAATGTACGTGGACATGGTACTGTCGATAATGAAAAGGAAATATTTGAATTAGAGGGCCAGCATGGCTTTATAATTTAGCAAATGAAAAAGCACAGTATGTGTACAACTGGAAAGCAGCTTGATTGTGGATAAAAACGTTAAGCATTTGGTGGAGCATAGAAGCGCAGTTTTAAACCAAATATCTCATTTTAAAGTTATTTTTAATAATGATATATCAATTACATTTAGATAAAGATTCATATTTTACAAAAGTGTAATGGTCAGTATTTATATATGAACTCAAATCTTCATTTTTATTTCATTAAATAAAAGTTCGCTTTAAGCTTTGAGCACGTTGTAATCGATACTAAATCTCTAGAGTGATATTGTAACAACATAATAC
This sequence comes from Megastigmus dorsalis, assembly GCA_900490025.1. Taxonomy (NCBI): domain Eukaryota; kingdom Metazoa; phylum Arthropoda; class Insecta; order Hymenoptera; family Megastigmidae; genus Megastigmus; species Megastigmus dorsalis. Next base: position 46,338 of record UELU01146340.1, on the reverse strand, counting down.
CCTGTGATAGATATCAAGCCTGCGATGAAACGGAGTAAATGGCTAGAAATTAGCCAAGATTGACAAAATCACATTTACTAGACTAAGTAGTAAATATGCAAACACTCGGAAGAAATAGGAAAGAATTAATTGATCACAGTGTACAAAATTGTGTGCAAACCCTGTTTATTTGCGACATTGCGGGAGTCTGTAATACTCTCCTCTTCAGACTTGACTGAGTTGTAATTAAAAATCTATGTCACATTGTAAAAGTCGTTAATTTAAGAAAAGGATAGTAATTAATCCACTATGCCCAAACGTACAATTCAAGTTATCAAAAACATTTTCGAATAGAAAATGTGCTCCCGACTCCCGAAATCAACATAGAAAGTCTAAGTGATACGAGACACAGGAGTAAACTCCACAGCCCTGGGCAGAACCAACGATCGCCTCGACAAGCGTTGAATGAAGGTTGATGAGCGGAACTACACTTGACATGGAGATGGTTGGTGAAACAAAGGGCATAAGAGGGTACGGTATGAAGGTAGGAGACTGAAACCTTATCTGGGTAGGACGGTCCGGGATGCTAGTTACCAGAACACAGAAATTGGCCTACCCACAACATGAATAATAATAATAATAAATAATAACTAGTACGCAAAACAGAGGTTCTCCTACATCAAACCACTTAAATTGAAGTTAGAATGAACATTAAATTTTAGTGGAAGTGCGTTGTTTAAATGATTAAACGAAATATTTCTTCAAAGTAAAGCTCGGGTAAATGTCCCAGCCACTGGGTCATGTCCTAGTAGCAAGCCACTAGCAGAAATATTAGCTGATATTGAATATTCTTTTGTCTCTAACAGAAAAAGCTTTGCCAAATAGCAATCGGTCATTATTCAGTGTTGTGTAATTAAAATTTTCTAGCAATAGATATTAGATTAATAAAGTTAAAAAATATTTTTTAGGAACACTATCAGGTGTACGACGAGGTTCCGATATCCTTCCGACATCCAAACAGTTAGAAAAGTCGGTTTTGATATTAAGGATATAAACAACTGGTTTTGATAATTTTTCGAACTAGATGACTTATACTGTAATTTGAAACACTCTTGAGGAAATCAAGGCCTTCACGCAGGTAATAATATTTTTTTTTTTTCAGTCAAAGTGGAGTTACCAAAACAATACGGTAAAGCACTGCATTACAGGTTTTTTCGTACAAGGTGTTATCTATGTAACTATTTTTGCTACATATACTACGTAATTCCAATAAAAGTACTAATTGTATTAATATTTGTTACGGAAACCAAGAGTTTTTTGAAAATTTTTTGTAATTTCTGTATGAATTAAGCGAAAAAAGTATGGCCATGTACTAGGACATATCATTTTGATCACTGGGACACTCATTTTTTAAACCGCCAGCTACTGGGACATGAATACACTTCACAATTTCATTAATTTCTCGTATTTTATATCGAAAATTGACTTTTTATAAATCTTTTTCTTAAGAAAATTAATTTCCCTATTTATAGAATAAGCTTAAAATTTTTTTGTATAAAGTTATTTTTTATAATGATATATCAAGTAATGTCTTTGAACATCACTAAGTGTCTAGTTACTGGAACTTTTACCTTAAATGTCCTTATTATTTTAAGTAAATTTGTCACTTTAAAAGGAACGTAAATTATCCTTAAAGATATTTTGAGTAAATTAAAAATAGAATGACAATCCGTTAAAATTTTAAATCCCTATCTTTATTTTTTACATTTGATTTTCTTAATTTTGTACTGTCGCCATCATATTGAAATACTTTTCTTTGAGAAAAACTGTGTACAAATAATCGTACACAATGTACAGAATTTCAAGCTTTATTTATAGAGCTACAAAACTGGTCCTCAGTTGAAAGCACATGTGACAAATAAACAAAATTTTATTTCCCCGAAAATATTTGTCGAAATTTTCCGTATAACTGATGCCAATTTAGAGAGTAGGTATATCAAATTTTCATTTATAAAGAAGAGCTCATCACAATATTCTTTTGAAAAACTAGCGCATATTTAAAAATGTGTTTAGTATAATTATGAACTGTCAAAACCTATAAACTTTATAAAAACATGATTTTAATAAAGCGAAGGACGAGCAATCCCCGCAATTGAATTTTATAAATGAAAATTCGATGTGATAATTGTTACTTTGTAAATATGTATGTAATTACTCGTCTAGCCCTGAAGATGATCATCACGAAATGGCCGAGTTGTTGGCAAAAATTTAAATGAATTGGCTCGTTAAAATCAAGATTGGTGTAGTTGTTTATACTTAGTTATAGTTGGTATACTAGTTTTCGAATATATGTGAAATTGAGTAGTAATTGTTGATTTCTAGCTATTCTATCGAAGAGATTTGAAAAATTCACTTTCTATCTAAAAGTTATTATTAGATCGATTTTCTATGATTTTATTAAATTTACAATAATGTAGGTTACTATAATAATAAAAATTCAGTCTTAAATATTTCAATAATTTATGATAATGTTGTTCCCTCTTTGAAACTTTTATTCAAGGGGAATTTAGAAGGCTTTATTAGAGAAGTTTCACGACCAAGTAGAGGAAATTTGATGAAACTTTTATTAAATGTTTTCAAAAAGTGTAGTAAATTAATTCCTTAAGAAAGTAAGTTTATTTTGAAGCTACTGTGAAGTAAAGTACAATTATCTAAGACGTTTTTCTATAACTAAATTTCTGATTTGTTTAAATACCTATAAAGAAAACAGATTGAATTCTCATCCCAAAACAAACTTACTCTCTGCTGATATCTTAATTCTTTTAGATATTAATCAGTTCTTATGCTTAAGGCCTAAAAACATAAAATTGTAAATATACTCTTGTATAAACATTTTTTCCATTATGAATACTACCTATCAATTAGCATAAAAAGCTTAAGCAATAATAATATGATATTTGAATACCTAAAAAATATCCAATTACTAACGCTACAAAATGGATTATATATTTTTACGCTGTTGTGAGTATGATATTCTTGTCTACATTATATGCTTTTAAATGCATCACAAAGCAAGTAAATTTAATTTGTTTTCGTATTTGACGTTTTCACGTCATACTTCACTCATCGGTATACTTAAAATTTAAAACAAATCCTCATAATACAGAAGAAATCTCGAAAGAAACCATACAATCCCAAAAATAGTATATTATTGCATAAAAAAGTTGCTTTAGATTCCATCTCAAAGGCAAGAAATACAAAGAGCTACGAAAAGTGCATACAGGCGAGACTCTCGCGATGCAATTGCGTCTCAATTCTCTTCTCCATCATTCCCATCCCTTTATACCCCAGCGATGAACCTTAGAGACATTTTTCCTATACCGCGTGCATTATGACCGCATGGTAAAACCCACAGACTGCACACATGGCGCATATAAAAGTCGTATACGCGAAACGCGTCCCACGCGCATCGGACTTAAGCTCGGCATCAGTTACGAGATGTAATCTCGAAAAAGGAAAAAGAAGAACAGGGAGGGCAAGGTACACACGATACATGAACGTATGTATGTAAAGTCGGCACGAAGCAGTAGACACCATAAATACAGCGTGCACACGGAAGCTGTCCGACTGGGCCTTTTCATACATGTACGAATCGCGTTAAACAACAATGAAATATATTTCACGTCAGATTCCGACCGACTTTCTTCTCCCTATCTCCCCCCCTCCCCCACCCCTCTCTCTCTAACTCTCTCTCTCTCCACTATCTCTTCTCCATCCTCCCACGTGTCACCCTACCAGTTTGTCCGTAGTATTTTACGATACGAATTGCACAATCCGTGGCGAGAATATGAGTCTGCGGAAGCGAAACATAATCTAGCAGAAAATGAGGGAAGGAAGGTAAATGAAACGAAAGGCGGTGTTGTACATGTAAAGGAAAGAAGAAAGTGGTCGAAACATACGTGTGACGCTTTCGTTCATCGGCGCTCTCCAACCATATTCCTTCTTCCTAGTATATATTCGTTATTTATGGATAGGTATAGGAATGCGGGCCTGGGAGCTGACCGAGAGTCGGAGAGAAAGAGAAAATCTCTCTGACAGAAATATTTGTGGAGGAACAGATAAGCACGTTCGATATTCCGCGGGCAGAGCTTCCGGAGGACTATGCTCGAGCTAGTCTGAAGGATAGATAGAGAGAGATAGAGAGAGATAGAGAGACAGAGAGAGGTGGAGATGTTTCTCTCTCTCTCGCTTTTGCTCTGGGGAGAGAATGAAAGCGACGCATGCTCCGCGGAGGAAAAGTCTGTAAGATAAAGGGAGTAAGCGTGCGGTGGTCGTGTAGCGGCTCTCTGTGCATTATATCTGGATCCGCACGAGATTCAGCAGAACGTGTATCGTTCAAACGCATTGCTGCTGCTGCTGCGTGTGCGTGCACGTGAAGTGGGAGCTGGAAACAATGCGAGAGAGAGAGACGCGTGCAAAGTTGGCATGGAGAAAAGTAAAGTAAGAAGGGAAATTGGAGAACGTAAAAGCTCGGAGCTGTGGCGTGTAATTTTTCTTACGTCGGGCGGCAAAGTAATGACTTTTTAAAAAGAAACAGCCAGAGTGTTTAAAAATGGCTCGGCAGTACGTCTAATGTGTTTCTCTGCTTTTGCCCGGTTTTAACGCGAGGCTTTTTTTCATTTTCAAAAGTGAGATTGCAACTTATCGCTCTATTGCTTGCGAGACTGCGCAGAACCGTGAATGTTGTCAACGCCACTTTTTTTTTCTTTCATGAAAAATATAAAAGATAAACGCTCTTTATTAAACTTGTTAGATGCGGCGTGAACGAGGATATACACTCAAGATTTCTTTTTTAATAGAACGTGTCCCCGATTTTTCAAGCGAGGAAATCTACTTTTCAATTCTTCTTATAGTGAAAATGAACTTCATTTGTCTCCTTGTTAGAGGAGCAACTGAGTCCTCGTTAGAGTGAAAAATTGTACCTGAGAAAAAGTACCAATTTAATCTATCCCCAGATTTTCATCTTCCCGTCCTCTTCGTAATTATACTCCCTTAAAGCGTAAAATCATCTTATTTAAATTAAAAGTACCTAAAATATCTTACAGTATATAAAATTGGTTAATACACGTTTATGAGATTTTTAAACTTAAATATTTTTCGTCTCACTTGACTCAGCCATTACTAGATAATGCAATCCACGTCAGAGTGAATGAGGCAGAAACTTCAGATTCTTCATTATACTGGGGATATGGTTTACTTTACAGGGGTTTTAATGTTATAAAAACTATATTTTACTCGCAGATATGTTTGAAATACGTGGTTTATTAGTTTCTTCCAACGAACATTTATTTTGTTTCGCAAAAACTGAAATATAAAAATTTTATCTGAACGAAAGTTACGGGAATTCCAAACAACAGTACTACAGTATTACAACTTTTTTTAAAAAATAAAATATATTTCTTGTAACATATAATAAATTGAAACTTTTAGTTTCGAAACTGTATTTTGCCTCAAATGAGTATGTTATAAAAAGTTTTAGAAATTTCTTGCCTGAATGTAACACAATGAAATCTGTTGGTTTTGCACGTACAGAATGTATTTCTGTGTATACATAGAATTCAATTTTTGGAAATTCCATGACTACGTGAATTTGGCGAATGTGATGTTTCTACCTATACAGCTTTAGAAACAACTGCTTACCCGCTTATTATTTGCTTTGAAAACGTTATCATAATTTTTATGGATATATAAATATAATTTTAATTATCGTAAAAGCAATCTAATTCGATATTATTAAATAATTTAATTACCATTCGAATTAATTTTCAGCTAATAGTTGAAAGCTCACAGAAGAAAATCATTCATGATAAACTTTTGCAAAAAGTATTAAGTGCTTAAGTAGCTTAAGATAACGAACTCCTCGAGGAATCATAGAACCATGACTTTCAAAATCCCAATTAATAATTAATTCAAAACTCCAAATAAAGTACGAGACAACTAATCACAACGAATACATGAAATATATCCTCCAATTACCGGTCGTCCAACGAATCATTCGCTTTAATAAATATACCGCCGATTTCCAAAGGCTCGACCGACGACAGCCCTTTAATTAAAACTTTTTCGAAATCTACTTGTTTTTCAATCGTCGCCGTTGTGGAGACCCCTTGAGCCAATAAATATAAGACCGCGTGGCCAAGCAAAAAGAAAGCGAGGATCAGCGACATAGCCAGGAAATGGGTGGTAGGAGGCATACAGTAGCAGAGACAGAGAAAAATGAAGAGAGAGAGAGAGAGAGAGAGGGGAGAGGGGAGAGTGGGTGGGGGGGGGGCAAAGAGATAGTAAGAGATAGATAAAATAGAGGGGGCGAAAAAGTGGGAGCTGCCATTTTTTAATATATCTTCGCAGCGGCGGAGAGAATCGACCGGCTGTGCGCGCTTTTTGTCCCCTCTACTGGAAAGCTCTTGTCGCCCACAACGAGAGAAAAACTTACACAGCCGTACGCGAGAGCTCGCGCGCGACAACCCAGAGATCCTTTCTCTCTCTCGTTGTCTGCGGAAAGGACACGAGGCCGGTTAGGTGAAATAACGAATCGGCCAATTAAAAGTCCGCGAGAGGCTCTAAGGTGGCACTATCTTCTCCCGTTATCGCCACCTTTCTTTCTCCCTTCCTTCTTACTTTCTCTGGCACTATTCTTTTTTATTCTTACTGGCCTCCTTTTTTTTCTTACAGGTTGCTCCTGCGTCGTCTACAGCAGTCGGTACAACCCCCAAGGAGGCACTTTCACGTCGCCCGACTTTCCGAAGCGCTATCCCACGAATATCGACTGTCTCCTCTACACCTTCCACGGACGTCAAGACGAGATCGTCGAGCTGACGTTTCATCATTTCGACACTCGCAGCACTTTCCCCGAGTAAGTACGACTTCAGCGAACTTTGGAATTTCTTTATATTCCGCAATATTGCTGCTGCTCTGTTCTGTTCGTCTCGTTTTTTTTCGCCTCGCCCCAGCTCTTTCTCTCACACTTGCCTGCGCGTTCCCTTGTTGCAGCCTATCCTATCTCTTTCTCCCACTTTCAGTACCCCCCTTTTTCCATCTTTGCAGCGCTCTTTCGTTGTCTCGCCTCTTTTTTTCATTTTGCGCACACGACTACGGCTTTTATTTGCAACGATGATTGATACTTTTTCATTCATACATTTTAATATGAGAAGTGAGAGAGGAAATGTATGTTTTTATTCATCGAGAATGGAAAGTTTTCGCACCTGTTGTTATTGTTCTTGCTTTTTCTTTTTGTTTGATTGGCTATCGTTTTAAATTTATACAACGCTGAGAGAATCTTTTGTTTTTTATTGCATATAACAGAGATATATGAGGATTCACATTTGACTTTCAAGGTTCAAAAGGTGAATGCGCATGTGAAACAAATGGTTGTCGACTTTTCAAGGATGGTTTTTGTTGGAGAAATAAAACAGCGGTATTATATATCATACGTTACGATTTACTTTTTATTGCATATAAAAGCTATTGTTTTCGAAAGAATTTTTTAACAAAAAGGAAATATAATTGAATTCATATGATGATTTATGTTACTTTTGGATATCTACTACTTTACAAGCAAATAAGATACTTTTAAGATTGAAAAAATTTACCTTCAAAGTCAAAGTAAAACAAGCCAAGAGCGAAAACGAAGCGCGGCACGTGGCTGACAGCCGCGCGCTATATAAGAAAAGGTGCATAAAAAATCGTTTATTAGCCATATCTCGAAAACCATTAAACGTAGCTGAAGATGACTAAGAACAAAAAAGTTTCTAAATATGGTCGGCGCCTAGACTAAGACGAGTATGCTGTGTTTTGATGAGGTTCTCATCAATTAAAGAAGTTAGTAATAATTAATTAATATATCTTCTTTAATTAATACAATTTAATTAATACAAATAAAGATGATTAAGGTTATGTTTTATATTTTTTGTTCTTGCATCTCAAGGTAAGCCTGGTGGTGTAAACGATCAAATTAATTTAGATGTATATACCATTACGGAATTACAAAAGAATGGCATTAAAACCACTAGTGATTCTCCAAAATATACAATTATAAAGTGAATTGCGTATAAGAATAATAAATTTGTGGATGAAATAGTCTCCGGTAATGAAGTTAGAGTATTATTAGATCAAACTAATTTTTATGCAGAGCAAGGAGGGTCAATTTATGATGATGGCTTGTTAGTTAAAATTGTTGATGAAGTAATAAATATCACATTTTAATCCGTTTGAAGAAAAGAAGTGAAGAATAAAAGAAAAATAATTTTGTTTTTAGAGTACTGAAATCCGCGCTAAAAATGTGCAAGTTAGAGGTGGATTTGTTTATTTGTTTATGAACTGTAAAATATAAAAACCTTAATATTTTTTTTCTTTTTAGTTTTCTAATCCAGATTTCCCAATAACCCGTTACTGCAATTGTAGATGATGTTATTCATAACTGTCCTATAGATGTTAGAAGGCCATTGTATAATAATATTGTGTTATCTGGTGGCTCAACGATGTTTAAAGATTTTGGAAGCAGATCGCAAAGAGATATTAAAAAAGCTATTGATGCACATTTGAAGCTAAGCATGGATCTTAATGATGGACATATTACTGTAATTTTTTTTTATTAATTTGCATTAAACATAAAACAAGTTATAAAACGACTATATTATTTAGCTAAAACCAATTAATGTTCTTGTAATATCACATCATAAACAATGTTGCGCTGTTTAGTATGGTATTGGCTAGTATCCCTGAATTTTATACTGTTTGTCATATTAAGGCTCATTATGCTGTGGGTACAATTCTTTGTTCCGCAGCATGATATAAAACAATTTTTTCTAAAAGCAGTTAGGAACATCTACAGATCAAAAACAAATGCAGATCTATTGACTGCTCAAAACTGATACCAGTTTTCACTTTTCAAGCATTTATTAGAAATAAATTAAACATCTTTTTATTAACTTGAATTATTTTTTGAGATTATTAGTCATATATTTAAAATTGGCCATTAGAAATTGAAAAATTATCTAAATAAACAAACAATTGATTGTATTTAATTGAAAACTCTAGTTTAATGTTATTATACTAATAAAGTTTAGATTGAAGGTAAACGAATGAGAGAAAATAATAATAATATTTATTTATTTATTTAAAAAAAGCGAAAGTACAAAATTAACAATTAAAGGTAGTGTAAAAGTATTTTATTATTTACTTTTTTTATTCAACAATATTAATGAGATTTGGTAAAACAGCATACTTGCCTGTTTTATACTTTTTTTGGAAAGGTTTTTTCATAGTTTAGTTTAAAATAAAATCCTTATACAAACTCTGAAAGAATTATACACTAAATGATTCGTTTAAGAATCTATTCAACCGAACATACGAAATTCTTTCATAAATTTGAATTAAAATATTAATTTATATAACAGAATTTGAAACTTTGGTACCATTCAAAACTGATAGTCTCCCGTAACCAATGAAATCGTGTCTTCAAGTGCTTCACAACATCCGGCCATCACTTTTTTAAGTGTGGATATAATGGAAGAAAGGTATTCCTTTACTTACTCTTTTCATTTCATTTTAAGATCTGCTGATCTCTCATCTGGAAATAAGCGCGCATCATCTACCCATATGTATATATAAAATGTTAAATCATAATATGCGGGTGCAAAGGCGGAAAGGCGAGAGAGTTTAATAATAATTCTAGTTTTATTAAAAAAAACTACATAAAAGTGGCTTATTTAAGAGAATAATTTAAAAAAAAATGTAAACATAAAAATAAGTTAATATTATACTTATACAAAATAAACAATATAAAGAATCATAATTTAAAATATAAATGCCCTGAAATGATTTAATTACATAAAATGAAAGTCATGAAAATTATAATTATTATTTTCAAAATCATACACATTTAGTATGAAAATTTTTTCACTAGATGTTTAGAAGGGAAAGGTATGTACAAAATTAAATTACATGTCTTACCATGCTCGCCTATCATCTACTTTAAATGTAGTGCATCATTTTATTAACCATTATAAAATTTTCTTTCTAAAACTCTTATTATTATATATTAATCTTATACGTACGATGCAAAACTTGACCAAAGTTAGTGTTATTATTATATTTATTTCAATTAGTAGCGACTGCTTACAGAATAATTCTTTAATAAAAATGAACCCAAAATCGAAGCCTAATTGTTTTAAATCTTTTTTAAGTAATAGTACATTATGATACGGAAAATAATCACCTTACACACAAGTATCATACAGTATTTTATCGCACGAGACCAGAAAAAAACCGGCGAAGATGCGATTTTTAGATTAGAGTGCGATAAAATAACATTTATTATAAAAATGGCTGCAAATACTCTACAAATGAAAACAAAGTCTTATGAGTCATACTAAATACGATGCGCTTGTTTAAAAAGAAACCGTGATATGCTTACAGATTATTCTAATCATAGCCATTTCTCTTCTTCTCGTGCTTCCTTACGAATAACAGTATTTCGTGCCGAGTCCTCCTCGAGTCTCGCCCTAACGATCCAATACTCGTAATCGCACGCGGCGTGAATCCTTCAAAGTACCAAAAACATGCGTGAGGGTTAACGTTCTCGCAATACATAAATTCATAGCACAGAACTTGGCCCTCCCTCTCCCTCCCCCCATTGTAAATCTCTCCGTGCACGCAAATACTCGCGATATCCCACAACTCGGTCTATAGCCGCACTTGTTCGAAAGACACGCAAAGAGCTGGTCGATCTATGACCCAAAATAACCTATGTGTCGGCCCTCTCGAAACACGTATATTCCTACCGGGGAGAAGCGCGGCTAAAAAACAAATTTCATCCAATATCGCGATTTGGAAGGAAAAAATCGTTCTCCGAACGCGTGTGTACAACAGTTTCGTTTGGCGCGCAGAGCCTCCGATCCCGCGGGGGCTGAGATTTTTCCAGCTCCCGCAGATATACGCGCATATCCATATATATAGACATATATATATATATATATATATATAGATGTAGAGGGGGAGAGGGGGATAGCGAAAGCGGGAGTCGAATTTCCGGAATCTCGCTGGTGCTGTGTATGTGTGTGTGTGAGAGAGAGAGAGAGAGAGCGGAGCGCGTGTAGCCAAAGTTAAATGCACCGGAGGTTATATCTAACGAAACTTTTGATTTACGGGGCGAGATCGGCCGCGATTTTGGGGGAGGCTGAAGCGCGCGCCAAACTATTTAGAGATGCGCGCGAGCATTTGCGATCCTACACGCCGAGTGTGAGTGTGAGTAATAAAAGATCGCTTTTTTTGCGCGTAGAAAGGAGAGCAGCAGCAGCGTCCGCTTTTGTCGTCCGATATTCTCTCGCTCTGTTTTTTTTGTTTGCGAATGTTTTACGAATGTTTTTTGTTTTCGCGCGGAGCGCGGCAGTTGCCATTTGCGTCGGGGACTGATCCTTTTTATCGTGATTTTTCACAAATCTTCGATTTTTCGGAGGAAATGAAGAGCGCCATGTGCTCTCGCTTCCGGTTAAAGGACTAAAAGGAAATTATTGTGCGCGAGCGATTTAGATTGGATTATTCCGCGGGATTCTCGAACGGGGATTCGAATACTCGTTTTTATATCCGAATTGCAAATAGTTAAAATATTTCTAAAATTTTAATTTTTTCGCATTTTTCTGTAGGAAGTAAGCTATTTTCTATTAAAGTCCGCAGCAAAACTTTATATTTAACATATTTTCTAGAGTTTAATCGTCACTTGAAAATATTTTCTTACATGAATCATAGTTCTTCAATCTGTTCTTCAACTAATTTTGCCAATAATTAATTGTATATTATTAGTTCGTGAGGTCATTTCATTCTATCTAGCTTTCAAATACATTTACACAACTTTAATCTATATATTTTATCATGATAATACAGCACATTAATAATTATTAAAACGAATCGATGTACTCTAAATCTATATAAAGATCTTTAATATATTATCAATTTATTAGCGAAGATAATTAGTTTTGCACAATTAAAATTTATCGCCAATGTTTCACAGAATACCCTTAATCCATAACTACACTTATTACCACGAAATCACGCTTTATGCAACACAGCAAACGAGCCGACCAGATTCCGGCTAAAAGTTTGTCGGAGGGTCTCGAAGCAACATCAATTTCCCAACTTCTATATGAGAGAGAAAAAGAGGGAGAGAGAGAGAGAGAGAGAGAAAGAGAGAGAGAGAGAGAGAGAGGGCGAAAAAAAGTCCAACCGAAAATAAATTCCCAACGAACACTCTCCAACTTTCTCTTTTACCACGTTGGCCATGCGACTAATAGATCGGCAATTTTTTACCTCTTATAGGCGAACCCCAGCATAGCCCTCGAAATTCAATCGCATACGCACCTAAAGTCGAAGATTAAATCAGTGCGGCGGAGTCTGTCACGCGCCTCAGAAGACGGGGATAAAAAAAGAAGGGAAGAAAGTTCGAGAAAAAGAAAGTGTCTCCGGTGCAGGTACACAGGAAAATCCTAAGTAACAGAAATGAAAGCAAAGAAAAAGAAAAAAAGAACGATAGTAAAAGAGAGAAAGAAGTCGAAGGGTCAGTCGCGAGTCGAGGGGGATGAGAAAACAAGGGACACGCGTTGGGAGGACACCGCCTTACAGATACAATGCACGACTCGAGTCTAGGAATACGAAGGGCGAAGAAGAAAATAAATGGTGCGGTGGCCGACAAGCAGAAGCCCAAGTAAACTGGCACGCCGCACTCGCGCGCACACACGCGCACATATAAATTCACATAACGTTTCGTCGCACGCTCGCCTCCTTTATTATCCCATTATGACACTAGCGTAGGTCTAAAAATGAGAGAGAAAGAGAGAGAGAGAGAGAGAGAGAGAGAGAGAGAAGAAGAAGTCGAGAGAGGGCGAGACGCACGAATTGCCACCGATTATGTGTGCGTATATATATATATATATGCAGTATAAGTCTAGCGTGTAGGAGTCGGCTGCTGGTGGTGGTGGTGTGTTCGCAAACCGCTGGCCAACCGCGTATATCCCCCCACGAATTTCGGATTCCGCGCGTGCGACGTATACTTCCAGAGTGGCAATGTTACAACTGGAACCGGTGTTCCAACGCGCGACACGCGGCGGCAGAAGCGGTAGAGGCGGCCCGAGAGATATGTGCGTCTCGCGACGGTCGACTCTCTCTCTCTCTCTCTCTCTCTCCCCGAGATTTTCCCCGTACGACGGCGAGATTTAAGGGGGTCGCGGGACGAGAGGGACGAAGGGGTTGGCCGAGTGGTATACGGGTTTGGCGATAAAGAAGGGAAGAGCGACCATGAATGAGAGGGAAAATAAGGGAATGAATGTGGCGAGGGCGAGAGAGAGATAGAGAGAGCTGGGGCATTTTTGGGGGAAAATATATTCGAGAATTGAATGCGTATTTATGAGGAGGCGGGAGCCTGTGTGTGACTCATTGAGTTTGGGGAATTTTCGGCAGTTTTTTTTTCCACTATGGCGTCTCCGCGGCCAAGCTTTTTTCTCCCAGGACGAAGACATTAATTTTCATACAAGTAATTATTGTGGTTGAGGTGACGATTTATCACGTTGTATACAGGCGTATTGTCAACATGTGGATGTAACGAAGCTTGATTTGGAAAAGGATTAATCATTAATTTTGTATATATTTCCAAAATTGCGATATTTTTTCCTTTGTGAAAAAAACTGTTTTATGCATTTTTCTCGTAAATTCAAATCCGCTTATTCGACCAAATATAAATGTTATGTAATCTGTTCATTTTATAAATTTTATGTATGTTGATCTACATAGGATTCATTACAATTGGTCGATTAAGCTTCCCTGATAAATAATTGATCGGTTACAAATAATGAAAATCTTACTGTTTTTTTTTTAGTCCACACAGCTATTGCATTTTATTACAACAGTAATCCTTAAATAAATATTTTCTTTTGCAATTCAATGCTGTAGCAAATTCTTTTTAACTTTAACTAATTTTAAGCAACAACAATGTGCATATATACTACAACATATGAGATAAAATCCTACGAACGTAAATAAAAATAAAAAATTTAAATAATATCTAAAGAATAAAAATTTACAATGAGAACAAGTACTTGAATAACGTCAATGCAGGATTTATAAAAAAAAGTCTCAAGTAGGTTTTTTCATGCAAGGCGAATAGATTTAATTTCGCTAATGACGTCGGCCTCTAATCCACGCCGCCAAAGTCGCCGATTAATCCACGAAAACAAATGGAATTAAGCGGTAATCGTCGGGAGCGAATGCAGCATTTCGCCGCCGTTCGCACCGGCACGCGATAAAAGAAGGAAAACGACGAAGCTTTGCGGCGTATTCTATATGGCATAGAGGTGCGGGAGCATAGTGGAAGCAGCTCGAGGCGCGAAGGAAAGGTTGAAACAGGGGGATAGAGAGGGAGAGGGACTGAAATCCCACATTGTAGGTAGTCAAGCGTCGGCTCTGGTAAAGCGGAAGTTATTGAAGTGTCGTTTTGACCCGGACCTCGCTCAAGTGCCAAGCGAGAAACGCGAGCGCGTTACGGCATAAGAATCGCGCGCCACTTGCCGGGGCTTTACTTTTACAGCTCTCGCTCTACTTCGTAATATTTTTACAGCCGCTCCCTTGCTCCCTCTCTCTCTCTCTCTCTCTCTCTCTCTCTCTCTCTCTCTCTCCCTCTACTCTCTCGTTCTTTCGTCCCTTTCCCACATACTCCCTATATGTATATACGTGTGGGTGCGCGCGATTCGGGACACGAGATTACATGGGCCCTGTGCTTGCAAGCTGCTGCCCACGCGTGGACATTTTTCGCTTTGCGGAAGGCTTAGGACTCTTTGGTCCTTTGTTCCAGCTCTTTCGGATACGCCAATTTGGCCTGCTTGATTGCTAGCGACTTTTTTCTGTTTTAAATGGTTTACAATTCCTGTTTCGAGTGTTTGCCACTTTTGAAGGATTGAGTATCGCTTGCTACCCCAGAACCGCTTGATTTTCTGATTTATGGGAAAAAATTTGTGACCGATATTTGTTCAGTTTACTGTTTATATTAATTATGAATTAATGATATTAGTGTGATCTATGTAAATTATCCTATAATTAATAGTCATATACAACATTATGATTTACAGCCAATATTGGAAATCGTAAGAAAAAATCGATATTCTAAAATTTTATTATTAGATACTTTACATATCTCATAAATACTAGCTTATAAATTCTATTCTCCATACGGTGTATGACACCATAACACTGCACCTACATTATTATATATTATGGATTCAATATTCGTTTTAATAAAGCTTACTTGTTTGCACGTTGTTCGACTCAAATTCTGCTTTTGACATAAGTTACTCTTGACTTGATGGTAAAAATATTTATTTTCAAAAAAGAAATTTGATCCGGCTAGAGATGGGTGGCAAGCGATAACGGACCTTCATTCGAAATTTTTTAAAACTCACGCTTTCAAAAGAACATACTTTTTCAACTTTCCAATAAATTTAAGAGTTTTTTTTTCGACCAATCACCAGAATATCTTTCCCTTTAAATGAGAGAGATCCACCTTCTCATTACAATTATAAATGCCTTTTTGCACCAGATGCAAATATTACATGTACCACTCTTAAACAAGTGATGGCCGGATGTTGTGAAGCATTTAAAGACACGATTTGATCTGTTACGCGTAGCCATCCGTTTTGAATGGAGCCAAAGCTTAAAATATTGTCATATGAATTAATATTTTAACTTAAATTTATGAAAGAATATTATGTCTGTTCATTTGAATTCTTTCGGGATTTATGTATTAAAAATTTTTATTTTAAAGTAATTTAAACTGTTCTCATATTACATTTTAACCTCAAAACTCACTAATATCTTGTGAAAAGAACTATTAGTGAAAAAAGACACATGAAGTGGAAAGTATTTCTTAATATTTAAGTAAGTGAAGCATGTTGATCGTGGTAACCCTTCACAATTATTAAAAAAAAATACTAAATTCTGTAACATTCAAAGGTTAATTAACAGTCTGAATAGATAGTATTATATAATTTTTATAATATATGATAGAAACTAACCATTTATTTCAGAACACTCTCGATGCGGAGTAATCTGGTCATATTGTTGGAAGTAATATATGGTCACTGCATTAGTACTTAAAATTCTGCCTTTTTTTACTAAAAAAATAAAAAATTATTTATCAAGTTTACGGTATACGAAAATTAAATGGGCCATAAGCAACCGTACTGTAATAGATTTCAACGTACTTAATCTTAAGTATAAAGCGACGACACTTTTGTAAGGTTAGATGACTGACACGTTGAGTGACCCCGAGTAAATGTAATAGGTGTCCATAATACCCTAAATGACCTTTTCAATTTAAGCAATTGTAAAATATTGCGATTATAAATACAGTATACACGTATAATTAACTTAAAGCAGGGTCGTTTATCCTTCTTTTCATAGCAATTACAAATCAATAAATATTTCTTTAGTTTTTCCAAATTTAATAAACCTGTCATTAAAAAGGTAATGAAATATTTTTTTGTTCTATGGTTTTAGCGCTACTTTATTTACAATAAATAATTTTTCCAAGATGATTACTTTTTTAATTTTATAAATAATCAATAACGGCCAGTAAGTAGAAATAAGGAGCACGGAACGCACACAAATCTGGCTAGTGTAGTAAAAACCATACAATTGCGCTACTGTCGATACCAAACGAGTACAAAATTATTATTAGCATAAATAAATGTTTCTCCAGGGCCCTTATCTTCGATCGGTGTACATCAACTCGACCATCGGCGCACTTGCATGTTAAACAAAATTAATCACCTTAACTTCTCGCATCTCGGCATGGCTCACCCTTCGATATCGCGCGTGCACATCGGACCGAGAAGCCGAAGGGGTCGTGACCGAACTTTTCAATCAAATAATTAGCGCGAGACTTGCGCAACGAGATAAAGCCAGGATAGGAAGACAGGGAGAGAGAAAGATGGACGATCTTTGCGCCGCGTATCGAAACGCACGAGTGCACGCGCCAAAAGGAGCTTGAGCGGTGCGCTTAAGAGATACCAAGGTTCGCTGTCTCTTTCTTTCTTTCTCTCTCTCTCTCACTCTCTCTCTCTCGATTCTTCACGCGCACTCTCAGACCCTCTTGCTTGCTCTTTTCCTCCTATCTGCAAAGTTGCGCGCTGCTCTTTTATCTCAACGCGTGTAATTGCTTTTTCGAGAACTCCTTTACGTGCTAATGCACCGCCGAACGAAAGAGCGAGGGAGAGGGGGATGGGAAACCTACTGGGATCTATAACAGCGAGTCCAAATTTTTCGATCAGAAGAAACAAATTCATTTTTAATATTTTTTATTCCATATTATTGTAGTCAAGTTTTTGTTAGATTTCTCGGTTCGGTATTTTTATATTAGGAAAAGCTTTGAAAGGGAATTTGAAATGTCACACCAACTTTCCTGCTAAAAATGTCAAGGAGTGTCTAGTCAGTTTTTAGTCAGATTTTTTGAGTACATTGAATTTTCACTATTTTCTCTGGTGTAGAGATCCATATAAGAACTATGCACTGTATAATTGAAAGCTAAGCAATTACCATTTTTAAACTTTGATTAGCAACCAAAAAACTCAAGTCATGAAATTTCTTTTTTACTTAGGTGGATATAAAGTAAGTTTATATTAATAGTATATATTTAGCTACAGCTTTTATTAAGATTTTTGTTTATTCACTATCTATACTTA
The DNA here is from genome assembly GCA_900490025.1 of Megastigmus dorsalis. Lineage (NCBI taxonomy): Eukaryota > Metazoa > Arthropoda > Insecta > Hymenoptera > Megastigmidae > Megastigmus > Megastigmus dorsalis. Next base: position 28,579 of record UELU01146340.1, on the reverse strand, counting down.
TATAAAAAACCCGCACAGCTGAACTTACACTAAATAAAGATTGTGCATTGATATTGAATAATTTTATTCGTTTTATTAAGAAAATCTTGCATGCAAGCTGATTTGACACATTTTTTAAGGTTAAATGTGACTATCTTGCGTTCAATTAATTTGTTTTATTATATTTATCTACCTAATCATAATTTTCGAAAATGGTAAATATTCTTCAAATATTTATTTCTTATTACCTACAATAAGTTTGAATAAAAACTGAACGGTAACTTTTGCAAAATAGTTAATTGAAAATGATTTCCCATAAGGACTATGTTAATTTCGTGATAATGAATATGATAAAATCTTTGGTTACATTTACCCTAGTCGCACAAACAATTTTTGAGTCACTTTTGAACAAGTATGTTAAATTTTATCATAATGTGGACGGTAATTCTGTAACCGATGATACCTTAACTTTTAGTGAGTATATTTCTTTATTTCATACAAAATAAACAGTTCATCTGTGAAAATAATACGAGATATCATATTTTATAACTAGTAAAAAAACTGTAGCTTAATATACAATTACAATGTCCATATATTGCTTATATTTATAGTTTACTCGATCCATAACAGAGATTGCTTCTAAACAAAACCAACCAAGATGCATAGCGCAAAACCAATGACGGTCCCAATCAAACGGAAAAATGAAACTAACGATGAAAAAAACTAAGAGTGACGATTTAAAAATAGAGCAGTGCAAGAGAAAAAGAGAGAGAGAGAGAGAGAGAAAATGGTAAAGTAAGGTATGTAGTAAACCCCCTGGAGGGTAAAAGAAACTGATATCTCGGGGATTCCAGAACAATATATATATCAGAACGCAGAGGATGTAGGCGAAAAGTGCGAAGAGTCATCTCTACGATTGGATTTTTCCATTCCTGGCCTCCCTCCGCCGCCCTCTATATCCGCGCTCTCTATCTGCACAACTGCGAAGCGTAAGGGCGGAGAGATCAAAAAGACGAGTAACGGATAAAGCTTCTTTGGAACGCTCGTGGGAGCCGACAGTTTTAAGCCGAGAGGAGACGCGACGCGATCCGGTTCTCCTCTCTCTTTTCTCTCTCAATGATGTTCCCCCCCCCCACCCCACCCCCCGAGCCTCGGCCCTCTACACTTTGCCTCTCGCCCCCTTCTATAATTTATTATAAGTTCCTTATCTATGCACCGGAGACCTTGAGATACGTTTTTAATTAATTTCGCCCTGACTTAATTTAAACTGGTTTTTGCGTAAACTGGTCAGACGGCGAGCTTCCCCTATCATTTCGAGATAATGCGCGCGAATGAATGTAGATGTAGAGAAGGATTAATTAATGCGGGTTAGTATTCAAATAGGAGATTACAATAGTGGAGAGTTCACATTTTCTTTGACAAAGTAACGTTCAGTTGAGATAGGTAAAATAATGTGAACAGAATATATAGTTTTATAATAGAAAATAAAAAGCGTAAATAATTTGCTGCGGTGGATATATTGGAAAGCAGCTTACAATATCCTTTCCCAGCTTGCAATGCATATTTTGTAAATTTAAATTCTGTTTATTCTAATAAATGTTTTTCTTTCAAATTCCTTTTCCATACTCCAAGATATTCGATATGGAATACAAAAATTTCGCTTATAAATAAGATACAGTGCAAACGTTGACTCGATAAGTCTGATTTAGATATTAGATTACTCGGCGATTTTACAAAGTTTAATATCTCGATATTCCATTCAAAGTTGACCTATTCTACGACTACCTTACTTTGGAGCTGATGTTTACTCTGGCAGAAATTGAACAGTCGAGCGTTACATTCAAATTCGGGTAACTGTCCAGAAACTGCCCAGACTCAAGAGACTGCGCGCTATTCTGGTTAGTTAGCCAATTTAAATGTATCGCTTGACTGCTCAATTTCTGCTGGATTCCTGGCAAGCATTATTATTTAGAATTGAATATCTGCATAAAATTCTACACGTGCAATTAAGATTTTCTCTATATTGCAATATCTGCAAAGCGACTTGGAAGCGACTGATGCTTTATGTTACGAAAGGGCAAGTGCAGTTGGATTTTTTCGCAATAATTTGTCGTCGTTTTCTTTAGGAGATAAGCACCTAATAGCCACCGAGAAAATTCAATATTAAAGCTCAGGCCTAGCTAGTACAGAAATTTTCTTCCGTTTTATGCAGCAGCCCTTTTATGTTACGCGCATCAAATTGGCTATGTGGTTTTATCGCTGTACTCAAAAGTTTAATGCACTCTCATAAAAGGAAAAAAAATCGTCCAAACTGAAAAAACGTGCAAATTTGTAAAAACGTTTGACTATACAAATACTTTATTTTGCTTTTTTAGCGATGATTCCTCGTCAGATTTTGTAATGGTAAAAGCATTAAGTTATTGTCACTATTATTATTCAAAATCACGTAATTTTTAATTATTGATAGCTTTAAGGTAGTTTGAGCGCGAGTATTGACCTTAATTTTAAACATTTATGTAAGAGATTCTGATGAGAATATACTGCAAGAATTAATATTAAATGAAAGTAGTATATACGTAAATTGTTTTTGATGAAAAAAATTTGTTTTTAGAAAATTTTGTTAATACAAAACTAGGTTTCGGCATCGGAAAAGAAATTCTACTACTCGCGATAGGTTTTTTTTATTTCTTAATATTATTTAATTTAAAATAGCCTATTTTTTTCTTGATTTATTTCACGAGGAGTAAATTAATAACGAAAAAACAAAAGAACCGCAATTTTTTCCATGTAATTAATTTATATAAAAATAGTAAACAAAAAGAAAGTCAATTAAGTGGCTATAAGATCATCCATATTTGTGGAAATGATCTTTTAGTCACTAACATATTTTTCATTGAGTTATAAACATTAGAATAGAGAATGTAATGACGATTCTGTAGTTACTTTGAGTAGTGTAAGAGTATTTTTATTTTAGCTCAAATCAATAAAATTCGATCGTTAAAGGATATGAAATAAGAGGATATCGCCTGATTTGTTGGCAGATTGGGTAATTAAGTTTATATCTTTCAAACCTTTTAAACCAAAAAATCTTAATGAGAAAAAATAATTATTTTGATACAACTTTGGAAGTACTTAATGAAAATAGAGACGGAAAATAGAGAAGACAATTCTTCTACAGGAAAAATGATGTTATTAAACTTATACTTAATATTGGTGTTGTTTACATTCACAAAGCCTTTACTTTGTGTCATACCAAGAAAGGGGTTCATAATACAATTCAAAGGTTAAATGAACTTACCTACAAAGTTCAATCAAAATTGTATGCAGAGCCTCTTTGGAAGAGATAAGACCTTTCAAAATTATCCCATTGCTAAGTTTAAAAGTGAATTCATTAATTGTTAAAGTCTCCCAGGAAAGAAATCAAGCTTGATAATTTAGAGCTAAATGAAAGGGATCAGAGGGATCATTTTATTTTACTGTAACATGTAAACTTTTGACACGCATTAGTGCAGTCGGATTTTCCCTTCACAAGATTCCATATTCAATTCCTATTGAGCTCTGTGCACATGCAGTAACTTTATTCAATCGATAAATTTGAAATTTCAAATTAACTCAAAAGTTTCATTTGCACCGATACTAAAAACATCTTTGTAAATTAATCGAGAAGCCTTCGACGAAAGTAGAAAGCAAAGGCCAAAAGTGCAGATAATTATTTTTCAAGCCTCGTCTCGACCCGAGAATTATAAAGAGAAAGCGGGAAAGTTAAATTCTAATTTGCACGCGGAGGACGTAGATAAGACAAAGATTAGCGCGGGAAACGAATACAGGTTAAGAAAAAAACAAAAAAAGCAGAAAAAGAAGGAAAGAAATCGAGACTAGCTGTGCTTTTATTTTGCACTTGGCTTCTTGGCAGCGTCCTGGTCGGGGCGGGGGTGGGGAGCCGAGTGCAGGCTCTCGCGAATTCCCGATTAATTCTCAACACGAGTTTCTCGTTCTTTCTGTTGCCGGTGGCTACTGTCGGCTGCTCCTGCTGCTTCTGCGGACCTGTTCCAACTGTTCAGCTGCGCCCGGGGCGACTTCCTCAAGGTTTTTCTGCATCTGGAGGCCGGCAGTAAAGGGGTGTCCGAGTACACGCCCTGGTCGGGTCTGCTTTGCGGTGGCCTCCACGACATACCGCGTGTCCTCTACAGTTCCGAGTCCACCCTCGTGCTCGAGTTCCACAGCGAGGCAGCGAGTCTCGTGTCCAATGCCACCAACGCCGGATTCTCCGGAACTTTTCGCTTCATCGATAGACGTAAGTACATATTTTTCTCATGCCTATATGTATCTGTAGATGCTCTCTTCTCCCTTTCATTCGCTCTCTCTCTCTCTCTCTCTCTCTCTCTCTCTACAGCTACATATATACGGCCTACACCGAACTCTTGCAAATTGCCGCGAGACCGACAAAGAGAAAGAGAGAGAAGAGGAGAGGGAGAGAGGAGATTTTTAGATTTCAAAATTTTACTTATTCCGGAGGAGGAGGATTGAGGAACTTAGTTTTAAAACGAGACGAATTCATTTTACTGCACAATTCACTTTATGCGCGAGAAAATGGGGGAAGCACGAGTTCGTAACTGAGTAAAAAGTATAGTAACTAACTAAGGAGTTGCGGATGTGGGATTCTCGAGTATTTTTGGCTGCAGGCTTTTTTTTTTTTTTTTTTTTTAAGAGGCTAATATAATATCAATAGCATTATTATTTAAATAATTTATATCGAAATTATATAAGTTTTATTATTGAAAGAAGTAAAATTGTTTTACAATATTGCTACTAAATAAATGTTGGTCCATTCCATCAATATTTTATTATCAAACGCAAAAATTTTACCATTTACAACAGTAAAAATATAATTTGAAATTGCTGCACAGCGTTTCTAACAAGCCTGTTCAATAAAATCAAAATAGATATCGACTTTGTCGATGCTTGGCTAACAATTTATGAAAAACATTAAACATCTATTTACGGTCGATGCCCAGGCTTTGTACGCAAAAGTGCTACATTTTTTGCCATTGTTTACAGTTTCTCGATTTTTCAGGATATTAAATTCAAAGCCGCGCGCGTTACACAATAAGTACCGCACATGCACATACCTCCCGTTCATACGATGCAGTGCTGCTGCAGCTGCGTGGATAATGATATATATTTTCCAAACTAACGAACTCTATGAAATATGACAGGGAACAAAGAGTTTGTGCGCCCGGGTAGTTTATAAATAACGATCGCCGTACATCTCTATTAATTTCGATAGATCCGCAATATTAGGTTCGTCAATCGCCAAGTCCCGAACGCTACGATCCAACTAGCTACCAGCCGGCCAGCCCAGAGGCCGTCGTGTGACCCCCGGAAAAAATGCAATTTCTCGCGCAGGACTTTTATTTCGCCTTTTTCCCGTCGAATAGGGCAGTGTGCGCGTGGGTCAGCCAGCTGATGATACAGCCGATATTTATCGGATAGGCGCGTATACGCACGCGTAGAGCCGCGCGCAAACTCATATTCAAACGATTGAAGGAACAAAAAGAACGAGGGAGAGAGAGCGAGGAAATCGCTCGACCACCCGAGAGATATGGATTTTGCGTTTATATACGCGTCGAAGCGCATGCCGAGCTCGCTCCTCTGTCCGAGAGGACAAAAAAAACGTGTGTGTAAATAAACAAACAGCTGAATCACAAAGTCGTCTTGATTTTCCGCTCGATCGGAGTCTCCACGCTAGAACGGCAACTAGAAAATATACTAGATTATATGTACATCGGACGATACTTCTTCGTTTTCTTTTATCCCTCGATATTCTTAATTTTTCCGCGAAAGCTCCGGTCGTTCGCGTAATTGAAAACTAAATTGGATTGGATGTGAGTTCGCACCCGCTGTGCGGGGGGAGGAGAGACATGAAACTGAAGGGCAATTAAAAAATTAATTTGCTTATTAGGTGTAATGCAAAATGCCTTGAATTAACTTCTTGGAGCATAGTTTCTGAATATTAAAAATTGAACGTTGATTAGGACTGCGGCAGTGTAATCACTATAGTTATATCAGTTACGAGGCGTTGCGTATGAAGGCGCAGAGAAGCATTATTGGAAGCGCTGCATGATATTTTTTTTTTTTTTTTTTTTTGTTTGGGTACTATTTTTAATTTTGTATATAAGAACACGTGTACTAACATGTTTAATGGCATAATTCTTTTACTCGATGAAAATTTTGAGCAACACTTAGCTTTTACTTTATTCATTACGAATAGTATGAGTTTATTAATTATATACATAAATACTAAATATTATGTTGTTATTATGACTTGATGTTGAGCAATTAACAATAATTTAGAGAAGATATTAAAGATTGTAATAAAAAAGAATCATTTCATTTTGTGGAAAATTGAAATTTTTATTCCAAAGAATTTTTCCCATTTGCGCGACGAGCAATAACCACTCATAAGCAAAAATAACTGTAAACATAGAAAGACGATGTAATTTGACCAACAAGATTCAATCTCTCCGATAACCTAAAACTACGTTGAGCCCAGATAACTCTCAAACGAAAAACAAATCCTTTATACAAACTAACCCTCGGCAAAAATTTCTTTCGAACTAACCAAGCCTGCACACACTCGATGAAAAACGAATGCGAACTGTATGCCGCGGTGTGGGCAATCGGGCATGCACGCGACCGACGCATACCAGCAGCAGCAGCAGCAGCAGCAGCAGCAGCAGCTCGCGTATAGCGTATATATGTTTAGCTGCGTTATCAATCGGAACATCGCGGCACGGGAATTAAGGTAATTTTCGAGAGCTGAGTGTAGCAGGGTCCCGCACTGTGCAAATCCTCGGTATTATTTTGCGCTCTCGGTCGCGACTGTATACGTGCACACGACACCGCAATACACGGCGCGTCGGCGGCCGAGCAGCCACGGCTGAATAACGAAGTGTGCACTCCGCGCGCGCGGCCCGCGTCGCATTTTAGGCTCTAGGCCCGTATTATATAGGGGGGAGAGGTGATCGCGTTACACGGGCACGCGTTACACGGGCTTGCTGCTGCCGCTGCTGCCGCTGCTGCCGCTGCTGCTTTCTGCGTCGGCGGTCGCATTTACAGGTAATTAAGAGTCGTTAACCCGGAGCATAATGCGGGAGAGAGCTTCCATTAGGCGCAAGGAACGGTTGCACGATGTAACCGCATCTGGTGTACTCTGGCACTCGGCGGCGCCGCCTGCCAACGAGAGAGCCAACGAGAGCGAGCGAGAGTAGTGCGTCGATACCCCATCCTACATTATTTTGGAAATATGACTTGGGCGCAAGTGTATTGCGATCTGCCGGATAAGAGTGTGACCGCTGTTAATAGTTTTGCGCGATGCGTTAAGTTTTTGGAGTGGAAAATCATTATAGTTGGACAGTTTGCGCGATATAAACTATTTCATGTGTACCTAACAAAGCATGTTTTCAGCAAAGTTCGAAAATTATTCTTTCAAAGTTAATTTTTTATTGTATTCTATATCGGTTAATGTTTTTGTCAAAATATTGTACCACGTAAAGAATTGTATATACTTTCGTTTAATAATATTTGGCCTTTATGTAAATGTTAGTCTATATATTAAATTGTAATATCTAAAGTGTCTACAAGCGCTACCGTATAAGTGATGCATAATCCATGTAATAACAAGACTGATCTAACGTACTAACGCTGATTAAAATAATTGCACTCGCAGCGCCACTGCACACGTTTATATACATGGGAATTTTTTTAATGGATTTACGCGCAGACTCCTTATATCAGTGCTTATTAATCAGTAATATAGCGATTCTTTCGATAGATTCGCGATTTCCCAGAGATGGGTATAATTGCTTTCTGGTCTTCGTATCTCTCTCTCTCTCTCTCTCTCTCTCTCTCTCTCTCTCTCTCTCTCTCTCTTGTCTTATTTCGTGTAATAAGTGAAATATATAGGTCCAGATATATATCAAAGGCGAAAGATGCTTTCCATCATTTGCCATTACTCTGCCTCCTTTAATTAACGTTCGTGTATAATAATTGTGCCAAATTGAAAGCGAAAATTATTGAAAGATGAGGATTAAAAAGTAATTAATTTTAATTATTTTTTAATCCTTAGCGCCGGTACCGCTACTTTTCGTTAATTGGATTCTGTTTTATTCGTATTTGTACTCGCTGTAAGTATTAATTATTTCTGTAAAGGAGATCATTTGTAATGTATTTAAATGTGCGTCCTTTTATTTAAGGCCGAAAGGATGCAGATACAAATTGTCTCGAATTACGCCTTTGGTATCAATTACGCATCTTCATGCGCGATATGAATCAAAATAACGAGTAGCGTTTGATGAGGATTCAGTATCACGATTGAACAATGAGCATAATCGAATTTCCAGGTAGATGATACGTTTACTAAGTCATTACGCCAAATAGTTGAGCATCACTAATCAGCGAATTACCGTTCCCGAACTATACTGCAATAGCACCATGTCTACACGGAAAAAAATCGCAAGCATTATTTATTACAAACATTACTTAATTTAGCTCTGCAAATTACACTGAAGCAGGAATTAAGCAAAATGTATTGAAGTTATTGGGCAAATGTTATTGAAAATATTCGGTAATACATGCTGAAATAACAGTCAAATACAAAGTGCCTAAATAATCAAACAAAGATTACTTTGCCGTCTTCCAATCGCGAGGGTGTATAATACACTCTCTTTTACTAAAATGTAAACTTTTCAAGTAATTTAATTTATAAGTCCTAATTTTATATTCAATATTTTACGAATCTGTACACCCTGTGTATTAAATACACTTGTCGGTTGCTATGTACATATCACACGATGTAAACAAATACAGCGGCCAGCGACAGAAAATGCACGCGCGTGAGCAATAATTACTTGATTGACTAGGTAAAGTATGCCTAATTTCTTTTACTCGATTGATCAAGCAAAATTTACCGAACTAGTTCTGTAGATGTTCTATAACCGTCAATCACATCTTGCTTGATGAGTTCAGCTCAAGCTATTCGGTAAATTTTGCTTGAAGGTTCATGAAACTCTGCTTGCGATTTTTTTCCGTGTGGATTTAAATAATTTATATTATTTGTATAAATCTAAAGGCATATTTGCATTTCAAAAAGAAAGTCCCAAATTACGTATATTTTCTAAAAGTGAAATTTCGTGTCATCTCGTTTGGACTAATCAAAAAGCATATCACATTTTAAAGCCCCATTTAAGTTGTCATCACCTGTAATTCAGATCCAATTAAAAAGACAATATAATTTATTATCTATTTACCTATGTAATTACCTTTTTTTATTTTATCTCATTAAAAAAATTGTCAGAATCATATTTTTAATTTGTAATAACTTTGATAGTCTTATAGCATTTATAAATTTTTACTGGGAGTAATTTACAATTCTCAATGCTTTTTAATTTAAAATGTTAGATAGTGATTCCACAGATTATCATTAATACTGCCAGTTCTCATAATTCATTAAATTGAAGTAACAAAAATTTACTCAATTAATATATTGTCTCGTATAAGCTGTCTAATCCACTTTCTTAATTAAGTAGCAAAGAGAAAACATCACTCTATTAGCAGCGGAGTAAAAGCCAAACCACGTTTTCGTAGCGAATCCTTTTTTTTTTATTAATTCCCGATTTTTCATACCTTATCATAAGCTTAATTAAAACGACGATTGTAGCTATATATTGTCAGTGTTCGAAGACGTTTAATTGCGTTTACATTTTTTTTCCCTCGATGATGCCTTTAATGCTGCAGTTTGTCCCGCGTGGCGTCAAGCAAACCACTTCCTTAATTAAGAAAAGGAGCCATAATTAGGGAAATAAAAATAACCGAAACGTAAACATTCGTTGTTAAAGATTGTAATTTCACGGAATTAGCATTTTGTCCTACATGTAACCAATAGACTTCCTTAATTATCCAAGAGAAAACGTCATTTATCTAATCTTTAAAAAAAAATAAATTTGAATTTCCACACTATAAAACAATATAATTGGATGTAATTTTTTAATAAAATCCTAGACCAAGTTTAATCGATCGTTATTAATTAATTAATGGATAATAAAATTAAAGTATAGAATATCGATCTTTGAAGATGAAATACCCTCAAACAAGCATTAATCTACAATAAAAATCATTCACAAAATCAACAAGTCATTCGCGTTCAACTATAAAATAATATCATGATAGGTAAGTATCTTGAAAGTTCTTAAAAATTGGTTTGCGCAATTAAAATCAGTTTAGCACCAAGTCCATTAATTTTATCTGATTTCTCTTTAAATGAAGGACACAAATGTTTAGCAATATTTATGAACTTTTTCTCCCTAAATTTATCTTAATCAAAATTTTAAACAGCTAATAAAATAGTTGGAATGTAGGATTTCGTGAATTATAAAACTGCTCAACTATACGTAAAGTAAATAATTCGCAAATCTATAATATTCTTACAGAATCAATAACCGGCAAAAAAATATCCGAAAACAAATCCTCAATTCTAAAATTCATTTCGATTAAAAATCAATTAGTAATAAAATATTGCAAATCAATGCACATATTATATACTTTATATACCGCATCCGATACAAAAGCCTACTCACACTCGACTTATGTAACACGCGAAGACGTCAAACTGTTTAACGTAATTAAAAACGCTGACCGCAGTAATTACACAGTTAAAAAGTCTATAAGCAGTAATTTCAATATGTGCTTTACTACCGTCTGCAGTGAATAAATCACTCCGAACAATAATTAACACCGATAGAGAATAGCGCAAAAAGCACATCACACCGTTAATCAAAATCCTAAGCGGCTGTCGAACGCGCATGATTACAAGGCGAGAAGACTCGGTCGAAAAAAAAGTAAATAAAAATGCGATTTTGCTGGATAAGCCCCCTCGGGAAATATTACATTAGATCGTATTATAGATGGCCGCCTGCAGGTTAGCCGCGGGTGCAGTGCTCGGCGTCGCGAATTTCTTCTCCCTCCTCCTCATTTTCTTTGCCGGCTAAAACAGTGTCTCTTCGTCATGCGGAACGAGAGTGAGAGGGGTAACAGAGAGAGAGAGAGACAGAGAGAGAGAGAGACCTTCCACTCGTACGGACGTTATAACGAATTGACGAGTCGGCGGGCGTTGAGCAAAAACTTTCGCCGTCGTCGTCTAGACGAGAGCTGCTCGCCTATGAGAGAGTGAAAGGCCCCAACTATAAACTATATACATACATATATATACATGTACATTTACAGATATATATACATGTGTGTGTGTGTGTGTGTGTGTGTGTGTGTGTGTGTGTGTGTAACGCTATAGCAGAAGTCTAGCCGAATGATCGGTCGAACACAACTGACAGTTTTTTACCGATCCGGCCGAATTCCTTCTGTCACCCTCCTCCCCCCCTTCAAACGCGTCTATATAGTCGAACAATAGGGGCCCCTTGGGATTATTGCATGTTGCACTCGAATCGCTTGCCGATGTGACACACTGCCCAGTCGAGACGTTAGAGAACAATCGAGCGTCGAGGCATTTCGGTCCGATCGTTGGTTTTAGAACGAGGGCTGAATATTGCCGACTTTTAGCGGTCTACCTATTACAGATCGAGCGGACGCTCGAGATGAATGTATGCTTATATAGCGATTTATTCTAGTTGCGTGGACTGTTGGGTGAATTGTTCGCGGTTGTACGCGTGTTTGCGGATTTTCGTGAGTTCATTTATGCGAAGAATGACTTTGGTATACAGCTGCAAAGTGGTTAAAGAGCGATTCCCATAAGTCGTCGCAAGAGAAATTGGAGATCGGATAAGAGTATAAGTAGAACGAGGATAGAGTTTAGTCAGACCGTTTAATAATCCTCAAAGTATTCAGCTGCACTTCTCTGACGCACCAAATATGTATTGGAGCGAAAGTAATAGTGAATTGTTTTTCTTTTTGTTGCCGCCTGCATCTCGCATAAGTATATACGTGCAGCGTGTTTTATGGACACAATCGATGAATATTGAACTTTATATACATATATATATACTCTCTTTGAAAAAGATCGTGCGGCCCTGGTTCTTAAGGCAAAGTAGAAAGCAGTGTAATGCGCAGGGGGCATTTAAAATCTCGAAACGAAAATAAAAGAGGGAGAGAGAATGCCGCGCGAACGAAACGTCATTTCTTTCTGCTATATAACTCCTCGTTCCAGCAATAAATTCACACCATAAGTACAGCTCGAAAAGGGGTTATAGTCAGGGGAAAGAAGAAGGATGAACTGTTGCGACTTGGCGCCCGTGTAGTACGTACATCGCGTGGCTCCGAGTTATGGATATTGTCGATCGGATCGTTGGCCGCTCTACGGTGCAGTAGGTGTTTTCCTGGATACTAAATCACCGCCTGCACCTGTAAGCCACACTTCAGCTCTCTTCAGCTATAGCAGTACTTACGGTGTAATTCATCTGAATATCGAGAGTGATGTGCACCTGATGTATAAGTAATTCTACGTTGGTCGAAGCCTCGGAGCCGCGCGCTGTGACGCGCAGAGATTCGCGAGCTTCTGCGGTATGGAACCGAATAGAAAGTATATGGACGCCTTTTGTTCAAAAGTAAAAAATGCTTCGCTTATTAATTCATTAACGTTCAAACTGTCCACTTCGAATTCGAGAACTGCATAAATAGAGTTGGTTTTAAATATTTCCTCGCTCCGCCGTCCGATCATCTCGAGCTACTCTCCAATTTTGCTTCTACTTATGAAGATTGTCCATTGAAAAAACTTGACAATCCAAATAAGCTCCACCGCCGATAATTATCGTGTTCCGAACCGATTGGCTAGCCGCGAGCTGGCTGCATTCCACTGCAGGCGTCGACGAAACGAGCTCGTTAAAAGCGCGCCTCGAGGACTTTTATTCGGAAGACCTCTCTCGACTTTTTTTCTTTCTTATGCACATTTTCCGATACGTGCAACAGACGCAAAACAACGGGGGATTCCCAGGAGGAACGAGAGATGGTAAAACGGCCTTTTTTTCACGCGTCCGCGCGCGGAGATCGTCGCCGCTGTAAAAGTCGACTCGCGCATGCTCGTATATATATATATACGCGAGAGTGTTCGTGCTCGCTTCTGATGAATGGGTTCGTTGCACCCAACAGAGCTCGCGCAATTCTTTCTTATATACCGTTAATATTATTGTTCCCTTGAAAGTCTCGAGTGTTGAACTGATTCGATTCCATTTTTTTTCTTATTTTGTCTTTGAGCGAGTGTGTATGTGTGTGGATTGATCAAGGCTTTTGGTCTGTATAGTCCGATTGGCGAGTGTTGCTAGAAGAAAGTCAAACATGTGTCTTGGGGTTTGAGCGATTGTTATGTAAGTCCGGGATACGTGTGCAGGTATATATAATATCTGATAAAAGCTTTGTGCGACCGTATTGTTATTCGAAAGTGTAGAAACGAGTTATGATTTATAATGGTGGCGGTCCCGATGGGAACTAAGCTCATTAAAATAATCATAAATAAGCTATACGCACTGTGCGTTTGAACGGCGCCGGGTAATTCTTTTTTTCTCTCTCCCTCTCTCTCTCTCTCTCTCTCTCTCTCTCTCTTCCCCGTCGCTGTAGAAACTACACCTATCCTGAGCAATTTTCCAATTTGCAGCTTAAATAGTTTATGATTTGCTGTAAGAGAGTGGTATGTTGATGTATGGATGGAATTTGCGAAAAATTTACGCACTTTTGTTAACGCGTACATTATTGATTTCGAATATAAATTCATTCTGGTTCCAAGAACATATGTAAATTTTTTTTAGTCATATTAATTATTTTTCGTGCGACTTGGTTTCGATCAAAACAAAAAATTCTGCAAACGTAGTCCTTGAGTTTTTCAGAACATTCATCTTAAAAATGAATAATTCACTTTAAACTTAAAAAGGAAAAAAAAATAATAATTAATTTTATTCAATTAAATAAATAATTTTATAATTAATAATTAATTATTAAATTACTGAACATCTGTTTAGGTACCATTTGTAATTTTTGATTGTAAATCATATTATTTTGTAAATTACCTAAGACTTCAAATAAACCAAATTCCAAATATATGGTCTACCTTATACACAGATTTATGAAAAGTGAAATACTAAATTTGTATGGACTGACTAAAATAAATTTATAGCATGAAAAAAGAATTTTTTTTAATACAAGTTTATAATTTGCATAGTAATCCGGCTTATATTACAGTCTGTAGATGGCCTTTTGTATCTATATAGGTTTTGTAAATTATGTTCAATCCGTATAAATTCGTCGAGAATCGAGCAAAGAAACATTTTTTTTCTCGATTATTACTAATTGTCATTTTTGTCATCCTTCATAATTTATTTATAATTTAAAAATGTAAATGGTAACACGCGGCTCGGATCTACAATTGCTTCACAGGAGCGATAGCATATTTTTTCAATTACATTTATATTTACATTTTCATCCCTTTAAGGTGCCTGCATTTC
>UELU01146340.1:0-14082 GCA_900490025.1 Megastigmus dorsalis | reverse complement strand
GGGGGGGGGGGGGGGGGGAGAGAGGGAGATTTCTACATCCGCCATCAACAATTAACGTGTTGATACCAAAAAACTATTTTGCTTAACATATATATCTATGAAAGATTATGATACAACATTTTTAAATAGAACACAATAGTTGGATGTAAATTCTTAGATTACTTCGAAGAAAGCTATCATTCTCATCTAAAATATTTTTAAGCTGTACCAAGTTGAGTAAAAAAAACTTGACTATTTATATCACATTTGATACTTTCTTTAATCCTCGATCACTTCATTTTCCGATAACCTCAATACAGATGCAGCGCCCCCTATAAATAGCTGAGCAATAAACGCGGTTATAATAATATTAGATCCTGTTCCGAAGGAAACATTTTTTCATTTTCTTGCTAAAACTCGAGAACAAAGGTGGTCGTAAAAGAAAGAAAAGGGAATAAGTAGGTTCCACGACACAAAAGAATGAATAATTATCGGTGGAAGACCTGTGGATTATTACATTACAATGTCTGTTACATTTATTTACAAGTAATTGGCAAAGAGAATGGAAAGTACTTTAGTGCCTAAGAAGTAATAACATTTTTCTCGCAGACAAAGATGAGAAAGATAATAAAGAGATTTGCACAGGTTTTTCTTTAGCAAAAGATTCACGTATTTGCAAAAGTATAAAACGAGCCATTGGTCAGTCGATAAGTAATATTACTGCAGGATGAAAAAAATTTCCGTGTTGTCACAGCCTAAATCCCTTTGGATCAAATATACTTGGCTACCGCATAAATATGTTATATTTCTCGTGTAATTGCGCACAATTATTCGTTCTGAAAATTCTCCTATTGTATTCGAATTGTTAAAAATCTGCACCATATACGTAAAGTTTTCTCGATAAGACAGAGAGTATCCGCACCTTTGCAAGTATATATATACTGCAGGCTACAGGAACAAAGTCCGAAAGCTTCCTTGGAGGCAAGTAGGCATATATACCTTGCCTTGAACGCAAATCCTCTCTCGCGCGCGCGGCAACGCTCGCCGCCACGGCGGCGCAATTCCCTTTCACCAACTTCTTCGCGCAGACGTATGTATATATACACGTATACATATATATACATATATATATATATATATGTATAGCTGCGCGACAGAGTAGCACAGCAATAGAGAGAGAAAGAGAAAGAGAGAGAAAAATGCGAAAAAAAGGAGGAAAACGCAACGTTAGCTCGGTCGGCTGCAGCAGCAACAGCAGCGCGCCAACACACAGAGCTGAACCCGTTTTGCTGCTGTCATTGGTGCAGTGCCGCTCGCTATACTCGGATTTGGATCCGCGCGCGCTGCTGCAGCCGACCGAGCTGCTGCCTTTCTTGAACGCTGATGCTGGACTCGCTGCAGCAGCCGAGTGCCGTACTGGCTTCTACTATTACTCGCCGAGATTCATTTCCATCGTAAATGTACGCCCGCGATCGTATATATATACATATAAGTTTAGGTACTCCAGGGCACGAAGGGAGAGATTTCGTACAGTTCAACTCGCGGCTTTTTAGAGGACCGATATCTGCAATCTACGCGGGGTGCGGTTAACTTTTCTCCAGCAATTTCGTATACTATTGCTGGGGACTTTATAGGGATCTCAAGCGGTTGACTGTTTGTCGACTTATATATTCCTGACTTATTATTGGGCATGTAAAGGTTGAGAGAGTGTTTATCTATACACCCGGATATATGTACATAGTCGCTTTTATAGAAAGAAACTATAATTCTAATTCTCGAAAAGAAATCAGTGTTTACCCAAAGTATGAATCATCGAGGGTAAATTCCAGTATCCTTTGAGGAGAAACCCATTCGCGTCTGCTTGGAGGTAAATATTTTGGGACTACAGAGGAACAGTGAAACTTTACGATGCCCCATAGAACCATTAAAAGAATTCGCACTGCACCGAAAGTCCCGCGGATTATACAGCTCCGCGCGCGAGCCGCAGTAAAAAGATATACGAGCGAACGGCGCGCGAGGTTAAAGGCAACGGACGCAGAAAATCATGCGGCGAATCGCGCAATAGGCGCGCAGAAAAAGCGACAGTATAACCAGAATCGAATAATTCGCGGAAAACCTATGATCGTCGGGGCAAGGGGAGGAGGGAGGGGGAGAGAAAGAAATCCTAAAGGCGATAATAATACTTTATCGTCCGGTATTCATTACTGCAATTATGCCGCTCGTAAAGGCCTCGGTTCATTTCTTTCTCTCTCTCTCTCTCTCTCTCTCTCTTTCTATCTCGCGAGCGCGCGCGAACTGCATTAAGAAAACTGCACTTGACACCTAAACTTTTTCATTTTGGAAATTATCGTAGCATATATAATAACATTAATAACTGGAATTTTTTCTAAGAGATTTTCTCGGAAATCCTTTAGCCGTATTTATCGGGCGGCTGCGTGCCGATTACCTAAAAACAAAGCAAATACACCTTTGCGCCAGTTATTTTCGTTATATATACGAATCGCCGTAGCCGCCTTTCACCGCAATTTTTTAATTCATCAAGTCCGCAGAATTCTGCTCAAATCCATGGATACACAATTCGCGGGCATAATAAAAAAGAAAAAAAGCAACACGCGCCGAGCAAAGCGTTGGTTGCGATTATATACGAATTTCAAAACATCGCTATAACGCAGACTCGTGCTATATGCAGATATCGCGCGCTAATATATAAATTTCCTGAAAATATGAAAACGGTATATAATTATATAATGTCAACGGCCAAAAAATGGAATTTAAAAGATTATTCTCTTGTAAAAACTTTTGGTGCAGCGATATGCACACGCGCGCGCGCTGGTTCAATGTATATATATATATATTATATATGCAACACCGCGTGTACCGGTAATACAAATAGGTTCTCTAGCAGTACATTATAGTTACATAAGACCCCAGTCAAACCATTGTAAAATCGCCGTGGCAGCTTACGTCTGTCGGTGAATAAAGAAAAAAAAGTACAACGTAAAATTAAATATACGCCGATCTCGGTCGTAGTTTCAAAATCCATACCTTCTGCAGCAGCAGTCATAACCCATATATACAATATTTCCTCGATCTAGTTTCCGTAACAAAAAAAAAAAAAAAAAACGAAAAACAATGGTTCGAATAACGGAAAAAACGTGCAACAGCATGGAGCGATCAACGAAAGAGTCCCTTGCGAATGAATCATTATTCCCTTACGACGGCGTATAAATACGAGAAGCGAATCGCTGCACATAAGCCGATGGTGCATCATCAGCCGCGGGAGATGTGCATCGCATAGAAGCGTGCAGCTCCGAATCTAAGGGGGTCGTTGATGGATGTTGGAAGATTCCCCGAGTGACGCGCGCTCTCGTATATATAGTTTATAGTTGGCACCGTATATACATATATACATATGTATACGTATATGGCGGACTCACGTGTCAAAGAGAAGAGCGCGCGAGCAACGCGAGCGGTTTCGAAAACTCTTGCGCTATAGCTTAGCTGCAGCCACGAGCTGCGCACACGATTCGCGCGCGCTATGTGCACCGTCTCTATATATGCTTGCATATATGTACGTCTGCCGCAATCCACGTCGACTCTCTATATGTACATGCACTTCGTGTCTCTCACACATATAGAGAGAGAGAGAGAGAGAGAGACGTAAGAGAGAAAGGGATATCATCTAGTCGGAAAAGCGCGTGGAGAGAGAGATAAGAGAGTGGAAAAAAATCGAATATGCCCCGCTGCTCTCCGGCACCTCGTAAGATTCCATTCGCTACCGGTAAGTAGATCAGTCGAGGCTGCAGCAGCGCTCGTATGCCTCCTGCGCTATAGCCTACATAACGGGCGGCTCTTTTTACTACCTCCATCCATATATATCCTCCTCTCGTGTACACATTTACCGTGTGTATCGCGCGTTCATGCAGGTCTCGCGCTGCTTCCGCGCGCCGGTGGATCTCCTTTGGCCGAAAAATTCATCCTGCCAACGACGATGAGAAATGACGATGCGAGCAAGTCAACGACGAGGGATTGTTTCTTTTTCTTATCGGGATATCGCGGACGTTTTAATTGTCAGGAAGAGAAATATACGCGAGCTGCGTGTATACAGTTTCGGTACACCAGCTGGAAATTTTTAAAGTCGCGCGCATGCAGTTGTTATCCGTGCGAAAAAGCTCGGAATATCATTAATATAATAACAGATCGAAAAGTTTTATTATAGCGATTTTTTTTAAATGTATCATTATTCATCGAAAAGGGACAAATGCGATTAAAACGTGTCCCTCCTCTTTTTGTTACTATCTCCGCATTCTTTGGCGATCTCGTTGGACCGCACTTCTGATAAAAACGATGCCCCCCCCCCAATTGTGTCTTAATTGCCTCTCATTCACGGATAATGCGACACTCGTATATAAGTGCTAACAATTTCGCGCAATCTCATTTTCGATATATATATATATGTAGGCTGCCACATGAAGAACCGCACGGTATACGCGAGCGAGAACACTGCACTGCACACGGGGTTATTAATGATGGCAATTGTATTTGATGAATACAGGTCCCAGCGCAGCTTGTCTCGCTGTAAAAGTCCGCGAGCGCGTTGCTGCGCTATATACACTATATAAAGACATTAGACGCGTGTATCTATACAGAGAGGCATTCCAGAGTCTCTTTCACCCGCTCTATTCCTTTACTCCTATTTACCTTTCTCTCTCGTTCTTTCTCTTGGCGACTTTTTTCTAAAAGCGCCTGCAGTAATCGCTTTATATATACTTATATCTCTGTCGACTTGTACGCGCGCGCGCGTGTGCGTGTGTATTTATCCGAGACCACACGGGTATATACGCGTTGTGTATATGCGGAAGAAAAAAAAATGAGGTTAATTAGACTGACCAAAAAGAATCGAGTCAGTCGCACATTCACCGACTGCGTCGGTTTTTCAAAGGCGCCCGCGCGCACCGTACAATGGGCTAAATCAAAGCTGTATAATAATATCTTTCTTTAACCTTCCCTTACCGTAGACATCCAGTCCGCGCGTCACGCACTAAACAATTACCCACGAGCCCACGCGCCTCGCCCCCCTCCCCCTCACTCTCTCTCTTGCTCTCTCGCTCTCTATAATAATATAGCCCGCGAGTTGTACCCGCTCTGCGTGTGTGTGTGTGCGTGTGCTTGTGCGTCTATCTCTCTGCATGCGGCCGCGGCCTTATAGAAAGTAGAACATGCGCGCCTCGATGAACCATGGCGATCTACGTCTAGTGCTACCTGCATATGTATAATATATATGTGAGACATTTTCTTGCGGCTAGGCTCCTGCTCTATATTTTTCAGCGTTGAATCAGCTCCCGTGGAATATTTTATGTGCTACGACGAGGGTTTTCGGCTTGATAATTATCTCGCAAGGAAACCTTATATACTGCAAGGAGAGAGGAGTTGTTGTTTTAAAGGTATATCGGGTTCGTAGGACCCATTTGAAATTGGATACTGTTTTTAGAAACCGCGAGAGGTGTTGCGGGAGGTCGATTTTGAATGGAATTTGAATGGTTTTGAATGATCTTTTGAGAGTTGAAATGTCGTGCGGGCCCTAGAAATGGTTCGTCTATGTGGTCGCTCGTTCCAATCGTTTTCTTAGACGCGTATGATAAGGATTAAGCATGTTTGAACGATTTTCTTCACTAGTCTGCTTCTACTTGTATCAGTAGAAACAGACGATTTTTAAAAAAATGCATGATCCCGACTGTATAGATTTAAATTGTTTTTCTGTTCGTTCGTTAAAAAAGATTTAGTTAATCATTATTTTATATAAACTCATTGCATAATATTATTTTTTTTCTAAATAGTCAACGACATATTTTCTTATTTTTTATATTTACAATATTATATCACAAACAAAGTACAAATCTTATTAATTATTCGTTCTCTCACACATTCATCATTCATTAATTCACTCAAGTGTACATCTTTGCACTAAAGAAGCTTCAACGCATCCCAAAAATATCCATCAATTTTTATTATCAATTTTCCCTCAGCATGCAAACCCCGATATACGTATAAACTGCACCCTATCCCTACACTCGTGCACCTCGCATCGAGCTAAATCCAAGCCTCGCTCGCTCGAGCGATATATGTATATCATTGGTGAGCCGCATGACTAATGATTGTCCGATGTCTGTCGACAGGATGCGCGAGTACGTCGAGGAGAACGAGAAGAATGACCCGCTGATCCACGCGCCCGACAAGAAGAACAATCCCTGGGCCGAGAAGGGCAAGTGCATAATCATGTAATTGGCAGGGGAGAGCGGATACGTCAGCGGGGTTACAAGGCGAGGAGGAGCGAGACAGAGAACAAGAATAAGAAGAAGGAGAAGAAGGAGAAGAAGAAGCTGGGCGCGCGCGGGACGAACGCCGAAGAGCTGGCGAGTGCGTCGCTGTGGGGGAGCCTGAGGCTACCGCGAGACAGCGGCGGCAGCGACGGAGGAGGAGGCGAGAGAGGAACGCCACCGAGTGCAGCCCAGGCCAGGGAACAAAAGTGACGAATCTCCACGTCGGTCGGGGTCACACACATACGGAGAGAGAGAGAGAGAGAGAGAGAGAGAGAGAGAGGAGAGAGAGAGAGAGCACACGAGACGAGACGACCTTTTTTACGTTCGAGACGGGAAACTAGAATCGAGCCATAACCGAGGAACCAAAGAATCGACTATCAATTTTCAATTTTTTCTACAATTCTCCACGATATATACACGTATATATATATATGTTTTACACTTTGAGTTTGCGGAGTATGCTGTACATTTTTGGTATTGTTGTAGGGAGGCTACCGATAAACTTGCGCGAATCGATAAGGACCAAAGAAAAAAAAAACAAAAACCAAAACCAAACAAACAAACGAGCAAACAAAAAGAGCGAATGACAAAGTGCCAAAAAGGGATAAATATGCAAATATGGGAAAGTCGAGCACGACGATTGTCTATCGAGTCGGTGGAGCTTTCGTTTCTTCCTCGCCGCTGACGATCATTAAGAATAACACACCAAAAAACCGAAAAAAAAAAAGAAGACAAAACAAAAACTGGATAATAATTGAACGAGAGACTTGAGAGATAGAGAGATTTGAGTCGACGCTATGTGTGGCTTCGACCTGCGAAAGCGACCACTTCCACTTTTTGTCATCGTCAATTTACGGTTATCTCTTGTAAGCAGAAACTTTGACGGTTAATAATAATACAAAGATTTTTGTTCGTTGCTTTTCCATTTTATGCGCCTTTCGTTTGACTTTTTGGTTTTCTCCGTATAAATATACGGAAGAAAACATATGATACCGCAATGATTTTGTGATCGTGGAGTGGTGGGAGGGGGGGAGGGGGGAGAGGCGGCATTTCATTCGGCGGCAATGAAAGAGGCTTTTTATTATCTAATGTGTGACATCGATTTTTAAAAGCCCTCGAGTGCTTTTTCTCCGTTTTATTCTTTTACCCCCCCCCCTCCCCCTCTGTTAAATGTAACAATGAAATATATACGACGGAGCGAGTTGCGTGTAATTTTTAGTTATGTTTTCGAAAGCGATTGTGTTTTTATTTTATATAGAGAAAAAAACTATTGTTTTCCTTTATTTTCTGTTTGTGACTTTATTTTTTCGTTTTGTTTTGTCTATATATATATATTTACGTATACATATATATATATATACGTCGCGCCAGTATTTACTTATTAAACACGTATATTTTTCTTAGTTTAATTTAATCGTTGCCATTAATTGTAATTGCCATTATTACCTAATGAATAAATTTACCAATATTATAATTATGTATATCATTGTATCGACATAACGTTGCACTGTCATTGAACAAAAAAAAAACATGATGAAGAAGATGAAAAAAAAAAAAAATAAAGAAGAACAAAATGAAGAATAAGAGTCGTATAAAGCGTTAAAAAAATATATACGACGACTTTTTCTCACGATTATCCGGATTTACACTTGTATCACGCTATAAGTCGTTAAGTTGTACTTACTACACATGTATAATGCGAGCGGTTTCTTACGAAAATATAATGTCGTATGTCGAAAGCTAACACGAACGTGTATGTGTTTCTCTGTGTATCTCATTTTCTCTTCTATCTATACATATACTGAACTTCCGATCTTGTCCGCACGATTACGAATGACTCCGTAAGGTTGGTATATACATATACATATGTATATATGTATATGTATATCTATGTATAATGTACAGTCTCCCCCCCGTGGAGATATCTGCCGCGAGGCATAGCGATGACCGAGCAGGTCTGACTACTTGCCTACTGTTTCTACTACTAGTCACGGCGAAGGGCATTGTTATTATGAACATCGCGATCTGTCCGCCATGTAAATACTTATATCGGAGGCACCTTTTCCTTCGTTGTACATTGTCGAGGAGTCTTTTGGGCTCGACATTGAAACGACTTTATTCGTCGGGCTTATTATTTTATGGGTTCGGAAATAGAATTATAAGGATATTTCAAAACAAGTGTACATATATAAAGCAATTTACCTTTGATCATTATTCGACGAGTCGTAAGTCATTTAGAAAATGGTAATAGAGATGCAAAATTCGATTTAGTTGGATGTTTCAAAATATTTATTATCGAAACGTTTTATTTGCCATGGGAGCTGGATCTCTGAAAGTGTATCGAGGTTTATGATGCCAAGATTCGTACGTGATCTCATTGCATCAATATAAGATTTAGCAATTTAACTACAAATGTAATTGCGCGCTGACTTTAAATCCCTATCTAATTGCTTGGATCTCTTACGCGTACCTTTTCCTAATCAGACATACTTTTAGGAAATTGTCTGGGGTTAAAATAACCGGGTTTATGTTACAAGTAAACACTAATGGGAAAAGAATATTTTTTCATACACACGGATCTTATAAAGCTTCATTCATTTTTAATCATTGCGGAAATGGTCGAGTCTTACTTTGAATCAAACTTTCATTGCCTTCCATACGTTGAAAGGAAAGTTGTATATATTGCTTTAGGTTTAAAAATTATTTAAATGCATTATTATAAAAGATAGAGCTATTATATTTTACTGGAATTAATCTAAAGTTTAATACTATTATATAAATGTTATAAAGTAGAAAAGGTCTATAAAATTTTACAATTAAAACATTATAAAAGAAATAACGAAATCCTACAATAATTATACTTTAATTTTGGTAATTTTCGATTTTTCTATTATGTTTAATGTTCATCGTGATAAATTACGATATATAATAGAGAAATATGATTGCAGTTTGAATGTATTACAAAAAAGTTATATTTAATCTAGTTTAAATTTCAAGTGCACATATATTTATATCCTATATTCAATGTAAAAAGCTTATAATATTGCGTTTGATACTATTTCTGCGTGAATGTATTATAACGATTTTCTTTGGTAAACTTCGATAGATGCATGTTAGTAGCGAAAACGTTACATTATTCAAAGATTAGAAAATATTGACATGCATAATAATTAAAGTCAACAACGTTTTCCAAATTGAATTTACAACTTTGAAAAAGGCTGCACACTCGCGCGAAGTAGGTTAAAAGAAAAAAAGCTTAATTTAACGACTTAATGGGATGTAAATTTTCTGGATGCAAAAGCGTTTGCGCATATAGACTCGAAATCGTTGACTTCCTGAATCCACCCTACCGTTTGGTGGCGGCTTTTTAAACACAGTAAAATCTAATTTCGCAAGCGGATTTAATTAGAAACTCCCGCACCGCGGAGGTATAATCGAAAAGGACGCTATTAGGATCCGCTATTTTTTTCTACACTTCGAGATCATTATACATCGAGACACCACAAGCAGCGACAAAAAAAACGATTAGGCGATCTGCTCGAAAGACCGATTACGATTAGCTGCTATATATATACATATATATCAAAATTCAAACCCATCGCAATAGTCTCTGATTCGCCGTGAATACGCGCCTCTTTATCTCGGCCATTTACGCAATACCATAATTACATTTAATTCAATATCGCCGCGATTGCCCATAAGAGCGAGCCTAGCGCCATTATCGTTAAAGTAACACGCGTTCGCGGAATAATTCTGCAATGCAATGCCTCCGCCTCCTTTCGTAGCTGGAATCCACAAAGGAGGAAGCTAGAAAAATCCTAAATGTCTGCACGAGGACATATCGGTCGACACTTTTCGGGACACGCACGCATCCGCTATCCAGCGAAAAAAGAGCCTCTCGCTTGCAGGAGCGGGCCGCGCGACACACGCACACATTATATGTATATACGAGATGCTGGTGGTCCGGTCGCCGGGCGAATTCTAACCGAGGCGCCCGCGTCTCGCGCACCTCGCCATTGGCGTTTCACTCTCTCGCGTTCCCATTTAGCTCCTTTCCCATTGGTCAACCGGCTACGGACTTTGCTCCTTCTCTCGCGGCTCGCGCTCTCCGCGCTCACTACCGACTACTGACTACTGACACGCACTCACACACAGCCAGCCCGTACGCGTGCGGCACTGCGGTACGCGCGGCTGCGCGTACGTATACGGAGAGGGAGAGAGAGAGAGAGAGTGGAGGTAAAGGCATAGCGGTGTCGCCACTATAGTTAAAATGAAAGGCGCTTAATTGTTGTCTATAATATTGCCGTGTGCGGCTGCTGGCCGGTGTCCGGGGGGTGGGGGCGGTTACTCCTGCTCCTGCTGTCGCTGCTGCTGCTGCTGCTGCGGCGCGGCAAACCGTACTAAATTTGAGAATGATAGTTTCAGTATTTCCTGAACAGCTGTCAGCGCTAGACAAGCCCCTCTTGGAGAGCGCAAAACCCGAGGCCGAGAGAAACCGCATTCATATATATCGTTTATATAGCGAGAGACACGAAATAATGCGCGACCGTTAGTCCCGCGCGCTCATCTCTCTGTCTCTCGTACATCTCACACCGACTGCTCGATTCTCTGTAATCTTCTTTACTTGCTTTACGCCCGCCTTTTTTTTCTTCCAATTTTTCTTCGAATAAGCGCAAAAAAGTTATATATAGGGGGATAAGTTTTGGGGAGAGTCGGTCGCAAACGGAAATTCGCTTGGCTTAGTGCAGTGCTGAGGTTTCGGTGGGGAAACCTCTGGAGAGATCGCAACGTCGGGAAATTCCGTCTTTCCATTTTCGACGCCGCGGAGCTACACGAGCGCCAGAGCCATGAGGGTGAAAGCGGTAAGTCCTATTCTATATATATATATATTTTTGCAAATTACAAACCTTTCTGGGAACGAACCTTTTTCTCGTTCTATATATTATAGAATCGAGCCGAAATTGCCACATTTTACTTGGTTCGCTTGTTTTATTTCGCCTGCGACGATTTGCGAGTTATAACTCGTTTACGACACGAGATTATTTTACAGTTTTACGGCTGTAATTGTGAATTCATTTTTATTCTGTCGGATTCCCGGGCGTCTGTTCGATTCCAGAGTTATCGTAGCTTTATAGCGCTATAACTGTAAAATTATTTTTGTAGTCGCTGCACGCGGCAATTGAGAAAAATGCATTCGCGTCTCTCTCTCTCTCGCTCTTTCTCTTTTTATAGCTGCGCACGAATCAGACGAGATGATACAAGCTTGCTGAGAAGCTACTCTTCAATAAATTATTGCTTATTAATGCCAGTGGCAACATACGGCGCTTGAAAAAAAAATGTGTATATATATATATATAAGAAGCGCATATTAATATTTTTAATTTATGCAAAATGTGTTTCTGCGTAAAAAAACGCCTCGATGAAACGTGGATATCTTTCACACATTCACTGTACACATTCATTCGATTGCAAAATCATTATAATATCGAGTGCAGCAATTCGCGAATTTCCAGCCCCAAGAAGGGAAATAAAACTAACGTTGATGATTTTGAAAACGAGATCGAAAATACAAAATGAACGTAGAAAGAAACGAAAGTTTGTCTCGCGATTAGCAACATGCGACATTATACATTATTAGCGAAAGATCGTTGACATCGTGTCTTGCGTCGCTGATGATGTGTCGTTGCAGCGTATATAAAGACAGGCGAGCGCGCTAGCGCTTTTATGTTTTTATTATGGTGTGTCGGGAAGTTTTGAAACGCACCGTGAAACGAGAAGCTTGCGACAGCTCGCCTCGTTCCGTAGTCCCGCGGCATAATCTGTATTCGCGCGTGAATTTCACTGAGCGTCGCCGTCGTCGTCGCCGTTGGTTGAGTTGGCGCTCGATCGAAGGTCAATCGTGTAATTTCGAAAAAGAAAAGATTGTCGAGTCCTCGCGACTGTATGAGTGTGTCCTCTCTCCCTCTCTCTATCTCTCTCTCTCACACACACACACTCTCTCTCTCTCTCTATATATCACTTACGTATTTTGACTTACTGTATCAGTATTATTTAATTTGTAATCGACTGTGATATCCAATTATTTAGTGCAATATTTAGTGAAATATTGTACCCCCAAGTTTTTTTTATTAGCATTATGTTAATATCTATCTATCTATCTATCTCTCTTTCTTGGGGTGAATCGAAATGCGTCGAGAGAGTTCGCGACCCAAGATATATCGAATATTGACTTTCAAAAACGCGCCAGAGTTTTATGTAATTTTTGGTGAACCTTTCGAGAGGTTCGTGCGTCTATAATTGCTTTAAAAGCATATTTCATAAGGATGGTCGATCGTGGATCTGATATAGGTGTGTTTAATCAGATTTTTTTTTACGAAATATTTTTCAAGATATTTGAATTATCGCTCGAATTTTTAATTAACTCATTCGAACAGATTAAAAGTGTGCAACACTAGAGATATTTACGTTAATGTTTAGCGAGTTGAGTTTTGTATGGTAGATGAGTTAAAAATAATAATCGATATCAATAAATACTGAAACTCACGCGTATAAGCATTAATCAACGACTTACCAAAGCGCATGAAAATTCGCTACTGATTTATATAAAAAATATTTCATAAAATTAACATAAATTCTTCGATAACAAGCTTCTCGAACGTTTTGGAGTCGTTATTGTGCAACGGTGCGAGCGGGAATCTGAAAAACCGAATTATGCCACCGACATCGATCGCGAACTTTGAGCCCCGTTCCCTCATAAACGCTGCACAGCCCGTGTATTGAACGTTTAGTCGCTCGAATCATCAACTATAATCATCCAAAATGTCAAATCGTCCCGCAACACTTGACATACCGATATACCGATTTGGAGCCGCGCATCTGGTCAATCGGTGTGTCCGCAAGAGTAGTCTGTTTAAGCCGCGCGGCGAACGGCGGCGGCATTATGTAAAAAGCCACCTTTCGCTCTCTTCGCGGTCTGCAGACATGGGTGCGAGAAACTCGAGAAAACGCTCTGCGCTCGTTTGCCGAGGCGGCGGCGTACCGGTGGCTGCAGTCTCTTTAATCGACTCCCGGTTTCTGCTGCCTTTTTTTGTTCCTTGTATAAAGTTCATTGTATAAAGGGGGTCGCGCGTGTTAGGAGCTATAGCTATAGGCGCGCGCTCGCCAAAGTCACATGCCGATTTAGAGCGAGCGGATGAGAAATCTTTATTTATCCGCTGGTTAATTCCGTGTACAGTATAGGATGAGAAACTACTCGCGGGAGATGCATTGAATGAGGAGAAAGAAAAGAGTTTATTATGATGGGAAGAGGGAAGAAAGTTGAGGCTCGTTCACCTCGTGTAATTTCCGAGTGTATTTAGGCCACGCGCGCGTGTCTTCTGCACGATGCAAATTGACGTGAACTTTAAAGGGGAGAAGTCTCAAAGATATGAGGGACACGAGACATAAAGCTCTGTCGATGCACTATTAGGTGTATGGGTCCGTTTTTGCATTGGTAAAGTGATGTAACGCGGGCGTCGCTGAACGGCTTTTGTTCGAGAGAGAGAGAGAGAGAGAGATAGATAGATATAGATAGATATTTGTTTATTTGTAAATAGTTACAAAAAGTATAACATATATAGTTTTAAGTATTGCACATATTTTCCTTTAAAATTGCAATAAAATTACATCCAGTCGAGATTATTATTGCACTTACTATGATATCACAGATTTGCTTACTCATATAAACTAAACTATTTAAAAATCAGTCTTAAAATATTGCACAAACCTATTACTAATATCACAG
>UELU01146338.1:0-10731 GCA_900490025.1 Megastigmus dorsalis | reverse complement strand
TATATATATATATTATGCCGTTAGCGACAGCGTGTGTCCATCTCTCACTACGCTCAAGTTTCGGCGGGGGGGCTCTGTAACGGGGGAATCAGCCCGTCACAAGGCACACTACAACTACATATAAGTGCCAGGAGGCACGGACACACGCGCGAGCGAGAGATCGCGAAAAAGCGCGGAGAAGCGCGAGGCTACGCGACGGCACCGCGAGAAAGCGCGAAGACGCGCGAGCCAACGCGACAGCAGTTGACTTAAATAGAGAGAGAGAGAGAGAGAGAGTAAGAGAAAAGAGTTAAGGAATCGCGACACGGAAGGAAGAGAGAAAGCCAAAGTAGGTCAAGAGGGGGAAAGGAGCAGCGAAAAGCTCCAAGCACCGCGAGAGCGCGAGGGACGCTCTCTCGCCGACCGGCCTTGGTGCATATCAGAAGTCTCACGTCGTGCTCCGTTTTTGAGTGCCGATTACGGGAGGAGCGCCGCGCCACGTGCCGCAAGTAACGAGGAAGAAGACGCGGGCCATCGGCTATGAGCACCGGCCGCAACCGCGAAGCATCCTGGAGGCATCATCGAGCAGAAGGAAGCCAGGCCGGCAGCCCTCAGTAACTCAGGGGGAGAGACAACGCGACGGCGAGCCAGCGTCGGCACAGATACCAGGCCACCATCCTCGCCAGCTACCGGCCCCGCCACGTGGGGGAAAGAAGGGCGACGGACAGCAGCGGAAGATGTGATCGGCGGTCCGATCGAAAGGTAGCGTGCGGCTAAATTATATTTTTCTCTCTCTCTCCCGCGGAATTGAGCAGCGAGCGAATAAGCTGTGTAGAGGCACGCGCGACGGAACAGCGAGCGAGAAAACCCCGCGTGTAAGGGGGACTAGCGCGCATCCCGACGGGGAGGCGGCATCACGGGATTATTGTATGCATATACCTAAAGGGAGTAAAATAAACGATTATGTCAATTTTTGTTGAAACTGAGAGTTTTTCATTTTAAATTATCTGCTCCGTTAAGCCCCGAAATAATGGGTCGGACTCCCCGCCCACATAAGTAATAATTCATTATGCTATGCCGATGAGCAAGCCGGAGCAGCACACAAGCGAGAGCTTGTCTGTAACGTGAGGTGCTCGTCCCCGCTAACGTCGGGGCGAGAAGAGCTATTCACATCACGAGTAGAGCTGATGTAATTTAATTGTTTAAAGCAATATCCGCGATCTGAGCAAACTATACTCGAACAGCGATCACCCCACCGTTACACAATTATAGATACACGCTGGAAGCATTCGTTAACGTTTATGTGCGCCAGTCGGACAGGGTGTGGAAAATCGGAGTTTGAGAAGAAATATTTAAAGTATAGCGATCGGATGAGCAATACTCGTTTCGAGCGCATAATTCTCTACTACAGTGAGTGGCAGCCCGGCTACAAGGAACTTGGTAAAAATGTCGAATTCCGCAAAGGAATTCCAGAATTCAGCGAGTGGGCGAGCGATCCGAGACCCAAGCTGCTCAGCATCGATGATCTTATGCGTGAATCCTCGTCCTCTGGTGGGGCCATTATCAATCTCTATAGAAAAGGTAGCCATCATAATAATCTTAATGTCTTATTTATTACGGAGAATATCTTTCATCAGGGGAAATGACAGTGAGACATATCGCTGAAAGCACAGTATATAGTGCTATTTAGAAACTTGCGCGATCGCAGTCAAATACGGCATCTTTTGCGATACGCCCGACAATTGCTGCTTTAGGATTTGTATTGTACCCGACGGCGAGTATAAGTGTCACAAAAGAAGATAAAAGGCCGCGACTCTGAGAACCATGTTCCTGCTCTGTCTCTGTAATGGTTCCGAAAACTTGTCGAGATCCGTTTGGACAGAAATACGCAGCAATTTTGCAGGCATTGTATCATCTAGATAGCCCTTTGATCGTCTTACACGGTAACGTACCACTCACTAAAACACACAAGAGTAAATTACGCAAGCATACCTACGTTCTACAAAAACTAGCTAATCCGGGCGAAAGGTTACATAGTATGAAAAAGCTAATTGTGCAACGTGGCGGACTCCTGCTTGGCATCTCTCGTAACAAAGAAGCAGCAGCAGCAATGGATCACGTGAAAAAAATGATTCTCATACCTCAAAAGATTTTGGATCGCATTCGTCTCTCGCTCGCAAATGGTAGGCTAAAGTCTGTATAGATATCTGGCTCGTGTTAGATAACTAACAGACTGGATGCAGATATGAACGATATATTGAACTCATCAGTCTGCAAAGACGATAGGGAGAAGTGGCCAAAGAATAAGCATATTCGCTATCTTCACTTACGAGGCGCTGAGAAGGACTTCCGAGCACGAATGACTACTTTGTTGACAAGCAGTGTCAACGAGAGGAGGATAAGGCCAGAACTGACGAACATATCATCAAAAGCGTTCCAAAAAAATTTCGTACTAATGTTAAATAACGGAATCGTAATCATAGATAGCGTCCTTGTTGTGGGTGCAAATATTATCGACTTGATGAATGATGCTATGAAAGCTAGAAAAAAGCTTCTACCCAGAGTCCATCGTTAGTTTTCGACTGCGCTCCGATAAGCGCTCATACCTTAAGAATACATTGGCAATAAACGCGTTTTGGACTTTATTAGAGGTTCAACGTCGTCGTCTAATATTTCATCGCCCAGAATTGCGCTACAAGCTGCAGATCTAGCTGTTTTGCTAGCATCTTCTTCTTCTTCTCAGTCACAACAGATAGTTGACGGTGTCAGTGAAGGAGTTGCAGCGCAGAGGAGAAAGAAAGTTACAGCGATACCACAAGTTTTTCAATCATGGCGTCGGATGAGCGGGAAGTACAAGAAAGCAAAGAAAAAAAAGACGTGAGTGTCGTAGAGGAGGAGAAAAAACATAGCGCTCTAAACTCTTTGATTGATTTGTTTCCGTTTGGCATGCACGTTCCCCGCTATAAATTTTGTGGACCGGGCACCAAACTGGCAGAACGTCTCGAACGTGGTGAGGTAGAGATCAATCCCCTGGACGATGCCTGTCAGGAGCATGATCTAGCGTACAGCGACAAGAAAAAGAATAATCGTTGAAAGGCTGATCGTACACTGGCCAAGCGTGCTTTTTCGCATATGGGCAAATCCACAAAACTTATACACTCTAGTGTAAGTGGCTGAAAAATCCATTTATTTTTACTTTTTTAGGGTACTATAAAATTGTAATAACAGTAATTGTATAGATATTGGTGTAAATAAAAGCAATTAACCTTATATGTGGTATATTAATCGAGTTTAACTAGCTGGATGAGTGAAAAATCTGTAAATGTAGTTTGTAACTATCAATATTTTTTTACTCTTAACGGGTTATTTTGGACGCCGTGATACTTATCGATCTGATAACAAATATATTTGTTACCTGTTACTATATTACGAAACTTTATCGACCGTGAATACATATGCTATGCTTTAAAAAGAAGTGTATAGGACCAAAAATATGTGTAAATAGATTTTTGTATTTTCCTCGTTTTTATTTAGTTATGAATTTAAAATGAAAGCCGTCTTTTGAAACTCCAAACTATAATATTTAAATAGACTTGTATTTAACACAAAAACAAATGTTTTTAGCGGTAGCAGATCGCTGTGCTATAAATACCTTTGTCACAAGAGCACATTGAACATTTTATATTAGAGCGTAAATAGTAAAAAAAAATGATTTTTTTCGTAAAGCACATGCAGATGCAAAATTATGTATGGGGATTTAGTTAGCATTATAAGTGCTTTCTTCATTCTTATTCAATGCGAGAATAAGTCTCGCGCTCATCAGAAATTTATATTTACGATTTTACAGGCTTAACAAGTGTATTAAACGCACTGTGTCCTTCAACTATCTATGTAAAGATACTTCGTGGTTTGGAATATGTGGTTGGACGCCGTTACTTGATAATCAATTACGCGGATCAATTTTCATTGCTACTGTACCCCTCAACATGTGTACAAAAGGATTTAAGTGTGCTCAAAAATTTGAAACACCAAATTATTTTATACAAAATTGAAATGTTTTGTGGATTTGCCCATATGCTTGTATAACGTCGTGAATCATTCTATAGAATTTTTAAAATTTCCAAACTAAAAAAAAGGAACTCCTAAGATACTAATGAGTTCTACAACAGATACATATGGATGTTGACCGAGCGTATTAGGTAAAACAGAGAGTTTTCTCAGAGGGTTTCCTTTTTTTTCTAACTCTCGCCCGACGGCAATGCACATGCCCCGAAATTACGGTATATATAAATACATACACTTTATATGCGTTATTAGGCACAATAGCTTTAAACTTAAATTCTTATAAAAATTTTATATTATGCTTTTCCTGAAATGGGGATATTCAAGATTTTTATTATTTGCAAATAAAACTAAAACCAAGAAATGCATAGAACCTTTTAGTTTGTGCTCTGCAATATTTGCACAATTGAAATTTATAATAGATCCGGCAATTTAAACCATTGTGTTTCGATACAGATAAAATTCGCTACCTGAACCGGCAATTAGAATACCTAGTTCAAAGTAAGAAGTATAAAAGCAGGCATATAATTATACTTGATAACAAATTAGAAAAAGTAGATGTATTTATTTTATGTAACTTCTAGATTGTTCAAATATTTCGAAATTGATGATAAATAAAAGTTTTTAGTTAAGGGGAGGTCGGAGCTATAAATGTGTTTTTTGATTGGCTGATATCTTTTTCTATCAACGATAAAAACGAATACTTTGACTTGATCGCCATAGTTCTCAATATAATAAGTAATCCTGTACAATTTCAAGTGGATATGATTAGTAGTTTTTATACAAGTTTGGAACTAGTAAGGGGTGTTTATATATTGAAAGTTAACCTCAAAATTATGGACATGCCTATTTCTCCATGTAACTTTTTTTATTTATAATTTTTAGTAATATCCGAAGTTGAGGATCATAGTGCTTGATATAATTAATCATTCTGTGCAAGATGTTTTTTTTTAAACTTGGAACTATAAACTATTCAGGAGGGGGGCGCTCCACCTCTGCTTAAGAATCTTTTGAACTTAGTTAATAGACTCTCGCGTATTTGTCTTGAATAGCGGTTATCCTGTAATATTAGGCCCATTGGTCGCTAAAATTTTTTCTAAACTTCATTTTTAAGTACCAAAAACTACTTCCCAAAGTTTCAGTAAAATCGCTTTCCCGGAGATGAGTTCCTCTTGTTAGTTCAGAATCCTGGACCTTTTAACTTTGTAAAAATAGAATCTGCATCACAAGTGTCTTAAGAACTTAAGCAATCACAAAATAAATGTAAAAGATGTGATTCAGAAATATTATTGGACAAGCCTCACTTTTATACTACCAAAAATTCAAATACTTATCAAGATTTGAAAGAACATGTTAATTCCAATTAATCATCAAAACAAAAAGAACAACTAGTGCTTGTCAGATGGACATGGAAAACCACTGACAATTTCGTTAAATTCCTAAGAAAAAAAATCAAGCTTAATAAGGATACAACTTTTCGTAGACGACATTTCTAAAATAAGCACTAGTTTTGACTTATCTACAAACGTAGTTAAAGGAATCGTTTCATCTTTACGAGTAGCTACACAAGACAGAAAACTTTTTGAACCGAATTTAAATATAACCCTAGAAGCATTGAACCATTCTCTTGATTCTTTTTTTAGTTGTGATCAATTTAAAATTTGTAATTCTTGCAAAAATAAACAAACTACTTCTTTACAAACATTTGTATAATATATTGTAAAAATGTAAAAGGATTGATCGAGTACATGATTGATAAAAGAAGTTTAGATAAAATGGATTTTAAATTTGAAATAGATAGAGGTGGCGGTTTCCTAAAAGTTTGTGTTTCAATACAACGTTTGGAAGATCAATTAGATAGTGCATAAAAAAATGTAAACGACAAAAATATCATGATGGAGTTAGTGCGAAAAAATTTAAAGATTCCGGTGTTAAAAAGTATCACTACTTGGATTGGCGCCTCAGATGCCAGAAAACTAAGATAACATTAGAAAATTATGGTCTCTTCTTAAAATTAACGATTTTAAAGGTGCAATTGTAACTGATGTAAAACTTGCAAATATATTCATAGGTAGTATGCCTCATGCAAGTAGTTTTCCATGTACGTGGTGTATTGCACCGAAACTTCAATTAGATGTATGTGACAAATATAGAACAATTTGCAGTTGTGTAAAAAATAACGCAGCTTAGAAAAAGAGTGGAGGTAGTAAATCTAGTGCAAAACAAGTGAAAGCATTGTTTATAAATCCTATAATAATTATGAGGGACATGCTGTGGGTGATGAAAGAATTTACAATAGAACACTAATTGAAAATTTCATATTAAACTTATATTGAAAATTATACTTAGTTTAAATTACTTATTATTACACTGTTTAAACATTACTTATTATTACACTGTTACAAATTAAATCTAGTCATAACTATGTGAGGTAGTTCGCAAGTGTGTCGGTTAGGAATTTAGATTAGTTGAGTATCGCAACAATCTCGCTTAATAGAGATAACTCACCTGGTTATCTATGAGTGTTGGCGAGGCTGGTGAGTGTGTCCGCTTCAATCTGCGAGATGTTCCGCACGAACCTCCTCGGTGCTCACTTACACTGACGATTGTCTTTGCAGTAAGTGCATTAAATATTATTTTGATATACGTGTCCGTAAAGTACGCACTTACGGACTGTTTTGAGTCCGTAAAATTTACACACTTTAAGGACAGTTTTGTGTTCACAAAACAGTCCAAAAAGTGCGTTCTTTACGGACCATATATCAAAAAATAATGTTCGATCCTCGGTCGTAATATTTTCCGGACCTCGTGGAGTTTGCGCATCCAATCTCCAATCTCCACTCGGTCCGTAAAATCAATTTTACGGCCTAGGATCGGAAACTACTATTTATTAAATTGCTGCAAAATGCTGACCGATTGGTCATGCAGCTCCGAGTGGAACACGTGGGCACCTAACCTCGAATTAGTAGATTTTACTAATCGTCGAGAGTAACGAGTCGTTGCGTGAATCAGGTGAGCCGTTCCGCTGAGCTTGTCCGGTGTTGTTGAGTAGAGCCAGTGATGATTTTCTTGAGTCGATCCGAAAAAAGCTGTAGTAGTCGTTGTTGACGAAGTTGCCTCGAGGCGAGCTGTTATCAAAGAAAGAGACCTTGCTCTACATCCGTCTTCTTAGCCTTGAACTTGACATTACACGATTCAAGTTCACACCTTACATATTTACATGTGAGAGAGCGAGAGAGACCGACTCGTGGCGGCGCGGCGCAGTGAGTCTAGCCGCTCTGACAGTACGCGCGGGAATTCAAATTTATTGCATTCCCAAACAACTATTCACCCGCCAATTTTTACAAGATGAGATGAAACTTTGATTCTCGATATTATCCCACCTCCAGAACTGCATTTACTGCTTGGTGCAGTAAATAAATATATAAAGGTATGCTCCAAGAGTGTGAAACTGACAGTCTCGTATGGATGAAAAGGACTGATTCTCATTCTGAATTATCTGATAATTTATTAAGGGGGTATTATCCCTATAAGCTGTATGACTATAAAATTTATGACAATTTTAACATGAAAAATAAAAAAATTTCATGGTAACTTGCTAATATTACTTCAGCAACATATTTTGGCCACGCACAGGATCCTGACCAAACCATATGATGGATTTTGCTTTATAATGTCTCAAAATTTCTGTAAAAGACTTTTTGAGGAACTAATGCTGTTTATATAGTCAAGAAATAAGACCCAGTATTTTCTGAAAGAAAATACTACTCGGTAAGTAAAAGAAAATCCTTAAATTTCTACTTTTTTTTCATATTTACAATGATACTTACATGTTAATTGGCATTTTGTTAATATAAATAGTGTTAATTCCTCGAGTATGTTATTACAAACATTTTCAGACTTCATATGAGGCGTTTCACGTCAACTCTCCAAGCGCGGCGCGGGAGCGCTTAATCGTGCTGTTTTCAGCTCATGTTTAAAGGGCTAAAATGCACCTAGAAATTATCATAACGAAGTGATTTCGATGTATTTTCTCCTCAGCTTTCCGATGGTCTTCTCAGATTTGTTAAATTTGCTTAATTTAACCTTGAAAAAATATAAAATGTGCAATATTTCAAAAAATGCATTTTTAATATTTTTTTTGACCTGCTAGATCGAAAGAGGAGGAAATTTTACATCAATATAGCTATTTTCTGGAAAAGGGTTTTTTGATTTTATCGAGATATCTTTCAACAAACACTAGGCACTCGACTAGGCGCGGCGCGTCGCGCGTACAACTTCGATGGCGGCGTGCGAATGCGTTGTCATTTATTTATTCATTGGCTTTCGTACGCATTAAATAAATTATATTTTCTTTTATTTATGCAAATGTATTTTTGTTTATTAATTTTTTTAGTTAATAATTATTTTTTTTCTCATTATATGAATATTACAAAAAAATAGAAATGTTTCAGGATTGTTTTATAAAATAATCAACATGTTCAGGAAAAATTTAATTATGAAACTACCGATAGGTGGCTTGTACTGAAATTCCGATGCTCTAAAGTGATTATGCAAGATTTGTTCATTTGTAACCGATTGATATGCAACGTTGAAGTATGCGTTTTTCGTCTTAACGAACTAACTGTGTTTTTGCGATTCATCTTTAACTGATCTGTCTTTTTCAACACAAACTTACTGCAATTGATCTTTCATTTATCTGTCTTTTTTAAGACAAATATGGGTTTTTTAACATGTGTCAATCCTTTAGGAAAGGATAAACACTGTAAAGAATTGACTGAATTCCCAAAATCATTACAAGAATTATTTCCATCAATACCAGATGGAGCACAAGTTTGTGTTTCATGCAAAATTTTACTATGTAAGAAACGTAAATCGAATGAATCTTCTCCAACACCAAAATAAATTAAATTGAATTGTGATGATGAAGATCATATGCTGCCATGGCAGTAGTTGAAAATTTAAAAGATAAGCTTTCTCAAACAAAATTAAAAGAAGAAAGAATTTTGTTACTTTCGCTCGCTGCTACATTTTGGTCACGTAGAAATTTAATGGAAAAATTAGGTTGTACAGAATGGGAAGCAAGACAAAATCTAAAGACAGATACAGATAAAAGTATTTTAACTGTCCCATTAAGGGTAAGCCGTACTTAAGAAATGCGACCTACCATACCGGTATTCTAATTATCCAATTATGATTATCATAATCACTTCATAATTTGGGAAATGATAGAAAATGAAATATATTTTGTGCCTCTGGTCTTCGTGTATCGAAATTCTACAATAAAATAAAAAAAACATTCTCACGGCTACTAGTGAAATTGTAAGGTTAGGTGACATTTTGCTTATATCGTATCAATTTATATGCATATCTCTAAGAAACACACCACAGGCACAACCCTATAACTAAATAGAATATTCTGAAACATTGAAAAGTACGATTGAACCCACAAAAACATTTTTATTTGAGAAATAGGAATCGCGCATGAGGCGTTCGGTTTAGCCCTCCTTCTAGCCTCTGAAGCTCTTCTCTTAGCTTTCTGCGCACGCGCACCATGCCCTACTATCTCCTATGCAGAATCCAATTGCGATTCCTATTTCTCAAATAAAAATGTTGTTATGGGTTCAATCGTACTTTTCAATGTTTCAGAATATTCTATTTAGTAATAGGGTTGTGCCTGTGGTGTGTTTCTTAGATATATGCATATAAATTGATACGATATAAGCAAAATGTCACCTAACCTTACAATTTCACTAGTAGCCGTGAGAATGTTGTTTTATTTTATTGTAGAATTTCGATACACGAATACCAGAGGCACAAAATATATTTCATTTTCTGTCATTTCCCAAATTATGAAGTGATTATGATAATCACTTCAAACATAAATTGGATAATTAGAATACCGGTATGGTAGGTCGCATTTCTTAAGTACGGCTTCCCCTTAAGAAATAAAGGAAAAGAGCTTCCTAATGAAACTAAAAATTTGGTAAAAAACTTTTAGGAACGTGACGACATCAGTAAATTATTGCCTGGAATGAAAGATTTTATTTAAATAAAACAAGTTACTGGTTACGGTTGAACATTAAAAGTTTTTAAGTTTCTCGAAATATTTAAAGATAGATTAGTAAAATTAAAAACCCACGATTTTTTTGCTAAGCAACAAGCGGTTTTTGTTAAAAAATTTGAAAGAAAATCTTGAAGAGGGAGAGGTAGTAATTTGTTTTGATTTTGCCGAAAATTACGCTTTTGTTATTCAAAATGCAGCTCAATCATTCCATTGGAATAATAATCAAGCAGCTATATTTACAGTTACGGTGTATTACAAAATAAGGATGGACTTAAACACAAAAGCATAGCTATTATTTCAGATAATCTTAATCATGATACTATTTCGGTATATGAATATCAGAAAATGATTATAAATTATCTTGAAAGTCATCATAAACTTAAAAAAATTTATTATGTGACTGACGGAGTAGCACAACATTTTAAAAATAAGAGTAATTTTCACAATCTTTTTTTTCATGAAAAAGATTTTCAAATTAAAGTTGAATGGCATTTTTTTGCCACTGCACACGGCAAAAGTGGATGCGATGGTATAGGTGCAAATTTGAGCCCGTAGAGCTAGGTTGCAGCTTACAGGAACTAACAAAATACTTACAGCTTACGATCTATATAATTGGGCACAAA
>UELU01146336.1:0-15049 GCA_900490025.1 Megastigmus dorsalis | reverse complement strand
CTCTCTCTCTCTCTCTCTCTCTCACACTCAAACGCTTCCTCAACTCTCTCTCTCCCTCTCCCTCTCTCTCTCTCTCTCTCTCTCTCTCTCTCTCTCTCTCTCTATTCGGCGAACGTCGTAAAGGGCGCCTCGGAATGCGCGAAGAGGCCATTATATGCGAGAAATTGGCTAGCAAGAATCTTTATTACTGACATTTTCCTCTTTTTTCTCTCACCCCCTACCCTCTCTCTCTCTCTCTCTCTCTCTCTCTCTCTTTCCCTTACTCTCTTAGGCCTGCTCATTTTTTTTCCTTCTTCTATTTCGACCTCCGTTCCTTTTTTTTCTTTTTTATTCGAACTTACATGAAAGATCGCGCTTGTTCCAACCGTTCGTTTGTTTGTATGTTTCCTTTTGTGCGAGCGTGCAAAGGAATGCACGCCTTCCTGTGTGGGTCTCATAAAATTATAATTTATTTCTATTCTCGTGGCTAATTTCTCGACTTCCCTCTCTCATTTTCTTTTTTTTCTCGATTTAACAATTAAATTTCGCGCGCTTGTCTTCGTTATCGCGTGGCAGTGCTTTAAAGGGAACGAATCATCACGAGGCGGTCGCAGTGACGTTTTCTCGTTTACGAGGATCAGCCGAAAGCACGCCAGAGGGAGAAGTGGAAAAATTCATTTTGCCGTCGTTGCGACGTTCGTAATTCAACTCGAGCGAAGACGCCTGATTTATAGACATCGTAAAAATATGTTCGCAGTCGTAAAGGATATCATATGCACTGCACTTCTCTTTGTCTACCATAGTTGTACGCAAATTCCGTAATAACGTTTAATAAATCTTTGTGAATTCTGTTTTTTGCCCCTCTCTCTCTCTCTCTCTCTCCCTCTCTGCAGTCATTGTAGCTGGAGATCCTGCACAAAGATCAGCTAATGTTGCAGAAGGAAAATTCTGTATTAAAATATGAAATTAATTTGCTTATATGCCACGAGATATCGGCCATGGTCGATGATATCTCGCATTTCAATAAGTGACGAATATGATACAGTACCACTAATATAATGATGAATCGCAGGTTTTCGATCCTTCAGCATCCGGTACAAAGTCTACGCCACGTGAGCCATGGTGCACGTTCCCGGCAATGGCAATGAGTTTTGCAAACTTATTGGATGACACTACGTCTGACGTTAATCTCGCAGTACTCAGCACTGTCCTCTCTACACTCGAT
Source organism: Megastigmus dorsalis (assembly GCA_900490025.1). Lineage (NCBI taxonomy): Eukaryota > Metazoa > Arthropoda > Insecta > Hymenoptera > Megastigmidae > Megastigmus > Megastigmus dorsalis. The sequence continues at coordinate 13,845 of UELU01146336.1, read as the reverse complement.
AGGAGATAAGTCGTTGGAACTCGTGTTCCGTAGTATCGGGCCGTGAGTGGAGGTAGGTGAGGAGCCTGTGAGAATGGCGCGTTATCGAGAGCAAGACGACAGCAGTCCTGTGGAATTCAATTGCGTAAATCCGATTTAAGACGATGGTCCGTATAAGCGTCTCCTTGAACTCGATCCTTGGTCATACAGTGGACGGCGTCTATGATCGTTATCCATTAAGGGGGGCTTACACCTAAAAATTTTCAAAAAATCGATTTTTTTTATTATCTATTCAGACAGCGAATTTCTCGTAGAATAACGTTCCGTTTCCCGTTTATCGAAATTTAATTTCGCCTTAAAGTTATAGAAGAAAAAGTGAACATGTAAAATAGCAGATCTTTAAATTTTTCATCAAATAATTATAATTTACATTTCTCTGTTATTTCACTTCTATATATTCTATATATGTGACTAGGTATGCATTTTATACGTAAAACATGAAAGCGCATAAGGGATAGATGGAGAAATCCCAAAAATAAATAAATTTAATAATTATAATGGCCACTGCATCTATTTTGTATATAGTAGTATCTGTATATGTAGTTTGTGCTAAATTCGAGTTGCTGGTGCAACGAGCATGGCTATAGTGTATATATTAGATATAAATGCACTTCAAGCATTCACTATGTTAGGCATTCGTGAAAAATATTTTTGTCTAAAGTATAAAGGCCATAGACATGCTTATATATGTGTCGTATTTATTCCTTATAATCTGTTCCGTGTTCCACATCTATATAAAGATAATATATGATTAATTACAATATAAATTACAATGGCTACTTCTAGGTATCTTATATGCGTATTATACGTATAGATGCATGTAGTTGACACTTTGACAGTTAGTTTGAGGTTAACACTCATGGGTATAAATATTTACTTTTATTTAATCAAACTACAATTTTAATCGTAGATCACTCGTGAGTTGGTGAGTTGGTGAGTGAATAAGTAGTTAAACTTTCATCTATTTATCTATAAAAAATAGTTTTAACCAAAATTGAGTGCAAACCAGTGCTGATAAAAATTCATGCTGTGCGGAAGATGCTTACCAATTCTCTGGAGGCAAGAAGAGCAAGGAGACTGACTGAAGAACATTTTCTCCCAGTTTCAACGAGTCAAGGCTGACAAAAATGGTTTTGGACAGATTTTCTACAAAATGTTGAAAAGACTCATTTGAGTTCTGTGTCTGCCCACCAAGACCACGTTTTAAGAGAGAAATGGTCTGCTGCTATCGACAACTGCTTGTAGAAGTATGTTTTTATGGTGGAATTCGTGCAAACTGTTCAGAGCTATAGCTCGTTAGCATTTACACCAAGAGTTTCTACGAATTGAACAGAACCGGTGTTGCGGATATTCATCAGTGGAAGTCTTGTGATACCAAATGGCCCAAATGCCTCTAATCATTCTGCTTAGTGATGATGGATTGTTGCGGATAGCTCCAGAATAGTAAGGTGAAATAATAATTGTTTATTTACTGCAATTTTAAGTGAAGGCATTAAATCAATTGGCGATGAATGAGAAGTGGATACAACTAGATTTTGTCAAATAAGTAAAAAGCCATTTTTTAATAAAATAAGATTTATTTCTTGTAAGCAAAAAAACTTTGTAAAAAATAATCTTTTCTTTTAGTTACAGGTCCAGTGTCTACACCCAGAGATCAAGAGAGGCAGAGAATTTTTTGTAATGTTGTAGCAACAAATATTTCACAATATTTATAAATATACAAATAGGACAGGAATGATTGAAATTTTTCATGCTCTGACATTCGACTCGTCAACAGGGAGCTCAAGGTATGTTATTTATTCAATAATTTAAAAAGTACTAACATAATGAATATATTTTTTATATTTCAGAAGAAGAAGTTTTTAAGAAGAAAAGACATCATTTTGATGTACGGTTTCTGCAACTATAAAATGCAATTTTGAGGTTTGGCGTAACTTACAAGTCCAATGGATTGATAAATTTCGATGGGATTGGTCTTCAATTATTTGCAATTGATGTAATTGTAGTGTGAAAAACAGCATTAATTTTATTTTTTGTGATTAAGAAGATTGGTGAAGATTTATTGACCATATGGTACATTCAACTTTAAAGCTGTTTTCTGGAAAACATGAAATTTTGAAGTTTGGCGTAACCTACCTTATGAATTTATGCAGCTTTTGAACTCATTTTATTATTTAATCAAAAAATTTTAATTTATACAACTCTTCACACTATAATGACATCAATTACAAACTATTTAAGACCAATTACATCAAAATTGATCAATCCGTTGGACCTGTAGGTTACGCCAAAGCCAAATTTTTGAAACTGACACAACATAAGATAAAATGGGCATAGAGGCTTCTACTAGAGCTTATTTTGTCAGGAATCCTATATACTTATAGAATATTATGTGGAAATTTTACTAATTATTATAATTTTTTTGTTTTAGGTAAATTAACATAAAAAAATTTATAGGTGTAAAGCCCCCTTAAGAAACTAAGGATTGTTAAATATGAGAATCAGAGCTTCCGACTAGACTGCACACTAGGGGGATGCAAATGGCTTTCTTTACGTTAACTTAATTTGGTTCTGTCCGCCTCTATGCATCATTCTTAAAGTGTGAGTGTATTTATTTGCGTGAGTGCGTTCATGAATAAATGAGTGAATGTTTTTTTTTTCTTTTTAATTTTAAATGTTAAATGTATGATAGATATCGACGGCCGTTAGTGAATGTTTAAATAGGAGCGGGGAATCCAGGATCGGTACCTCGTCTCTGCGACTTCTTTATACAAGTTCCTATAAAACCGAGTTTCTAATACCTTTATAAATAAAACTGAATAATTAATAAGCCTGTAATATAGTAAGAATACGTGTAATATACTTATTATAAGAGTGATGTGCAATCTAAAATGTATTAAATACAAAAATTTGTATTATTCTTTGTGTATATTTTTTACAAATAAACTAATATCTGTCTCTCTTCCTTTTTTGTCGCGAGCTTTCAGTTGACGCAAATATATTCGTGTGCTTCTTCGTTCACGGCTCTCTCGTAAAAATAAATGTCAGCACTGGAACTGCGATGCGCAGAAAAGATTAAATATCAAACGGAAAAATACGCGAGGAAAGTGATTGTGACGAAAGGACAATGTATAATAGAAAAGCGTAAATTCTTTGTAGAAGCAGCTGTTTGTCGTTAAACTTTTGAATTCTTTTTTGTTAATAGGATGCTTTGTTCTACTTAGAAAAAGATAGATCTATGATGGATATCGTTCGACCACCAAGGTCTTTGAACATTAGTATATCTATTATATTTTTGTCTTCTCCCGGTGATTATTTATAAAAACATTTATGTAATGTGAGAAATGGTAATAATAATGCACAGTAATGTACGGAGTAAATATGTTACAAAAGAAGTAATATTTTTAAATAAAAATCGATTGATCTATCGCGCCAAAAGATTAAGCTCATTATTTTCTGTGTTGATGAACTGTGTCAATACTGTGCACTCACTTAATTACCATCACGTAATGCACGAAAGAGAATAAAACTTAGTAAAATCGATAACGAGGACAATAATGAAAGAAATTTTAAATGTTGGAAAAGTATAAACGAGACAAAAATTTGAAGATCTTGCTTCCTTTCGGAGTAAATATTATTCTTCAGAATTTATTAGATTATATTCTTTTTAACTAACGCTTCCGTGCAAATTAGATCAACGTAAAGTGTTTGACCCACAAAAGTGTTCACTATTTTATTTTTCAAATGAATATTGAAAATTTATTCCTCTTATTTTTATTTTCAAACAGGAATGGATCGTTATTATGTAAACAACCGTAATCACATTGTATACTATCGAAGGGTATTTTAAATATTTAGTTCAAAATAAAACTATATTGTGCATGCAGATGAAGCAATAATTCTTCCCCCCCCCCCCTTATAAAAAAGTAGTTATCGGAAGCAGTGAAGGCAAAGTAAAACATGTATAATTGGTTATTCAATTAGAGCGCGAAATGTGCAAATTGAATAATTAACTTTTAGAGGGCCGGCACTTGAGGAATTTAAAAAAATGGTTGTTTCTATAGAAAATTGATCTGAAGCATATGATAAAGGTCTGAATTGATGTCAAATGTTTGGAGGTCAGTGGCCTTACGGCAAATGGTGTATCCCCGGCCTGTACGGTAAAAGCACATGTTAATTGCAACAAAAATTTTTTTATAATATATTCCTACGATATATTTCAGATGCAAATACATTGGTAGTATTTTGAGGTTGAGGAGATAGCTGCTTATAAATTTGAGGTTAGATTTCCAAAATTCAAAATGACGAATTCAATATGGTGGTCTAGATTGTAGGAAACTAACAACTTTGTGCCAGTTTTTTTTACTAATTTTCAGTTTTCCACTATGTTTGTTGTGGAAAGTGTGTGTGTGTGTGTGAGCAGGTATCATAAAGCGAATCCATTTGGATGTTCATTTTATTACGCCAAAAGTCGGATCCCGGCCCTCTAAATGTTAAAGAATGAAAATTCTGATAACTCAACATTTGTTTTTATACGGAAATTAAATTCTGATAATATATTAAATTTGTAAGCGCAATTGCAATGTTTGAAAAAAAAAATCTATTTATTCGTATTATAGGTATTCCTCTATAAATTATTGCGGGACTTATGTTCAAGTTTACAAGAATTAATTGAACCGGCTTTATCAAAAATACGTTGATTCTCTGATAATGCACTGTTGCGCAATAGTGCTGAGTAGCGCTTAATAAAAGCAGCACTCGCTTTCATTGTGAAGGTGAAAAATAGACCGAGACCGCGCGCGTCCCCTCCTACTTTAACACCAGAACGAAGTGCGACCAAGACAACCGAGCAGAAGCAGCAGCAGCAGCAGCAGGAGCATTGCATTTCCGTCCTCCAGCAATGGGATTAAAAGGAAAGAAAATGTCCATCTGAATTTCGTCGTCGCGCCGCCGCCGCCGCCACTCCTCGTCCTACTCTCCTTTCCCCGGGATGCATCTCGCGTCCGCATAGCACACTGGGCGTGCCTTCCTATCCCGCAGCCGGGTATTTTTCAACGTCAGACAGTTTGTCCTCCTCCGGTGTCGCAGGGGGTCTCTACACCGAGCCAAAGGCTACTTAACCGTGACGATCCGTGTCTTGAGAGAGTGGCGTAATCTCGTTTCGCGAAAGATGTTTCCTCCTTTTTCTCCGGATATCATCCTTTCGCTTACGTCTCATTGTTGGCCCCGGCGCCGTTTATACACTCTCGCTTTCTCCCGCGGCGCCTGGCCTTAGGGCCGCAAGGAAAAAACCTGTAGAGAGAAAGAGAGAAGACGTGCCGCCGCCGCCACCGACGCCGTACCTTCGCACTTTTAATCCCTCCTACAGCCAATTTATCTCTCGGCTGGTCTCAGCTTCGCCTCTAGGTCTCCTTCTTCTTCTCGCTCTACTTTGGCTCTGCGGGCAAGTTACTGTACTCGTACAGTAGAGAGACAGAGGAAGCTCTGAATCTTCGCCGGGTACCACCCCGCGGAACTCTACGTATTTGTACACAGCTTTCGATCTTTCTCTCTGTTGCTGAGGCTGCGGAATCGTTAACCGACTCGGGCGCTGCGTTTAATGAAGACTTTCAGCAACTTAGCGAAAAGACAGATGCGTGTCGTGATGCTGCACTTTAACGGCCAAACTAATGAATTAGTGAGCAAATGGACTCGCATGTCTCGACCGATCGGTGCTTAAATACTTTATTACTTTAAATTAAATATACATTTATCTTTTTATGACTGTACTAATGTCAAATGGAAAATCGGTAGTTTTCAGTGCTTTTTGCTTTGTCATAGGACAAGAATTGTAGCGGTGAAAGTTTTAAATATTTTTTGGAGGCTCGGAATTAATAGAACGTATTTCTTTGATAAATAATGTTCGAGCAACCATAATTATAATATTACAAGAAGATGAATCTACATTTTACATCTGTTTAAATCTTGATGAAATAAATTACTTGAATGCATAAGGATAATGAGTTCTTCTGTCAATAAAGCTGTTAAGGTGATGTCGGAGCAATAAACGTTTTTCTTTATTCGATTATATCTTTTTCTACTAATGATAAAAATGAATTCTGAGAGTTATTTGATCTAGTTCTCAATATAATAAATTGTTCTGTGCAATTTCATGTGGATAGGACTTATCGTTTGTACAAAAACTTGGAACGCGTAAGAGATGTTTATGCAATGAAAGTTAACCTTAAAATTATCTATAATGCCTATTTCTGCGTGTAACTTTTTTCATTTATAATTTTAAGAAATATTAGGAGTTAGGTGCTCTTGTGCTAAATATAATTAATTTTTCTGCTATAGATCAGATTTATTGCACTTGTCATTTTTTCAAATACTTGGAATTACGAACTATTGAGGAGGGAGGATGCTCCGACATCCTCTTAATGGTTAAGAAAAAATGATTAAAAATATGTGTAAGCTAATCCTGGGTTAAACCTATTGCAATAATTTTATGATGCTTCTAAAAGGTATTTAACGTTGCGTATGAGTGAATAATAATATCGAAAATTTCGAATGCACTCTTTAAAAAAGTATTCAGCTTTAAGCTGCTCTGCACAGTTAGCGGCGATTTTTGTTAATTATTTATCAAGAAACAGTATTATTACGTAACATCGCAACATGACTTGTCTGTACATTTTCTCATGCAGCAATACATTATCTTATACGTAAAGAGATGTCTTTGGATTCATTGTTATTTATTCACTGCTGGGATTATCCGTAAGACATAGTTACTAAGAAGTAGTTATTTTCTAACATATTCATTGAAGTTGCGGGAAGTCCGTCTGCTTCACTGTCAGCCGGTGACGTAAAGCGGAGTGCCAATCGCTATGCAAAAACAGACGTTTTTAAAGTGTGGTTTTCATATAATTATTAGATTAATAGTCACGCGGTACTTGGAATAGCGAACATAGTTTAATTGAAAATCTTTTAGATTTTTATTAAGATTCGTTCCATACTTAATCATGCGCGTTTTACTTTGGTTTAAAGCTTCTGTCACACCTTATTTGATTGTTACTATTTCTAGGTATTTTAAGTAGTAATTTTCGTAATTTAAATAAGCTCGAAATTCTTGTGATAAGGTATCTGAAAATCGCGACGTGAAGGACCAATTATTATGCTAGATTCGTACATACAATAATCCAAAACACAAAGTATAAGACATATGATCAGTATCCCAACGCAGAGCACTTTTTTCTCTGAACTTTATCAATATTTTCTATTAATTACGGTATTTCAGATTTTCCAGTAGATCTCCGTTGTCGATTCCTATATTAATTTAACAATTTACTATAGTCTACATTCACGATGGCGAAAGAAATCCGGAAAGAAAATCAATCGTCACAAATCAAGTATACAAATACTAGGCAATCGAGAACATAAACCAGTCTTTTATCAAATCGCACGAAAAATAACGAGTTCAACGATCAATTTCGAGCATTGTTAATCGGTTGTATACATCCACTCTACGAGCATGCAGTTTCGGGTAAAGAAATGTAGAAAATAAAAGAGGGGAAAAAGAACGCCGTTAGTTACAGAGCGCAAACAATAGATTTACAACTAATCGCGAGTGATTCCCAGGACTGACGTTACATCACGTAATATCTGCTCGGATGGCACCTTTGTTGCCGCGTACTGCCACTGAGCGCACCGATTTTTCGCGCAAACGAAAAAATAACTCAGCGTAATAGCCGAGCGGCATTTCGGCCAACGGTCTGATGCGGAAGTGGGGGGAGGCTTATCGATGAAAATGGGGAGAAATCGACGGCTCGATCGAACGCAAGCAAAGCAATTTCGTCGCGCTACTTTCTCTATTTCTCTCTCTCTTGTTGCTTCCTCCCCCCCCCCTCCCCATTCCCCTTGGTTCCTTCCCTCCTTTGTACGAAACGCCAGCGCGCGTCTGTGGCTTCCGGATGCTTCCTCGGAATTCTCCCGCATTTATCCGTCCGCGAGAATTATTACGCGTTAGAGAGTTCGCTAAGGGACACACACACACACACACACAAAACGACACACACACATCGGAACGTTAAGCTTCCAATTACCGGCTCGAATGTACGAAGGGTGGCGGCGAGAGAGCGCTGAATAGGATTGGAATAGGGAGGATGTGGGAGAGAGGGAGAGAGAGAGAGAGAGAGAGAGTAGCGGATGTGGAGTAAAGCGCATGTCGATGTGTGTGCTACATATCGATTGTATTATGTGCGGTTTTAATAGAGTCGCGCTCTAGGCACTGCGCGCATGTATATACACCTGAGTCATTCATAAGTTTAAGCGATGGGATTGTATACATAAAGAGAGAAACAATTGATGTAAAGGAATATTCGTTTCATTTACTAAATGAAAATGAAAATTATCATCAGTTTACTTGAAAAGCTTCGATTTGTGTGATTTTGAACAAATAATTTTGAAATCAATGACTGCTTTTCTACTAACCAAATAAATATTAACTTACATTATGTAAATATTCAGTTGTCGCTAAATTGATGAACAATTCTTTGAAGTTTTGTAAGCTGCTTTTCAAAGTAAGAAATAAAATGTTCATTTTTTAAAAATAATTTAATACATAATGTAGAATGTACAATATTAATAAAATTTTAAAATTATGATTTTCGATTCACGAGTCTATTTTGTATGGAAATATATATATTCTAACAATAAATATACGAAAGCAATTGATTGATTACAAGAAATTCCAGTTTTTAATAAGTAATCCGTTGAGTGCATTCGTCGTGTTCAATAATCCAATCCTATTCGGTCTATATGATAGTTTATTTTTACGAAAAACGTATTGAAATCTTGCTCTATATAGATATAATACCTTCCTTTTCAATAACCTCTCTTTTTGCTCTCATCTAATAGAAATTCTAGATTTTAATCCTAAAAAGAGGAAAAACTCGGATTGATACCAGTTCCTTTAAAATTCGTTTGAATATTTCTTCGGTTTGCTGGAATTTATATCAATGTTTTCATTAATATTGGAATAAACCAAAGTCTTTCAGCTTTCTTCTTCCTATTTCCACGTCAACTTTCAAATCAATTTCAAACCAATATAAACTTTACAAAAAAACATCAACAAATAATCATGTCTTTCAAACGTATCTGTTTCGCTTTTACAATATTCTACAAGCCCGTAACCTACCCTAACTTTTTGACCCATCTACGGTTACTTATTTTTTTCAAAGACTTTTAATCACAAGAATACGCGAGGAAACTTAGTCTGCGTTACTTGTTAAAACTTTATCCCCTTAACGCAAAGTCAAACTTCACCCGCAAATCATTATAACGACGTTCCGCGCGTATACATCCCATCGAAATTTTGATACCATGGCTATTATAAGCCCCCCTTTTCACCCCCTGAAAAAAAGCGCGTTCGCAATTTGGTCGAGCAACAACTATAAAGTGGGTCAAAATGTTTCGCACGGCGATGGCGGCATCCCCTCCAAAAACGCAACTAACGAACTATTATATCTTAATTGAGCCGAAATTGAATTCCCTGTTATTTTCCGAGCGATGCCTCGTCCAACCGACTTTCTTCGTAAATAAACCGCTTGGCACGCGCGCGTATCGCGCTCCTTCCCCTGGGTGCGCGTACAAAGTTCCACGTCCAACGAGACGCGCGATAGAGAGAGAGAGAGAGAGAGTCGCGTCGCTCGAGAGAGGAAATTGAAGGGCGCCAAGCGACTCGAGCTCTACGCTCGCTTTCCCTAATTCAGCAAACCACCGGTCAGCCACCAACCGCCACCTGAACGACCCTTACTTTCCTTGCTCGTCGCTCCTGTGTGCAGGAGACCTCGTGAAATAACGAATTGTCCTCTCTCTCTCTCGCTCGCTCTCTTTCTTTTTCTCTCTCGCCACACGCCGACTACACAATCACGCCTGGCCATTAGCGCTGGCCGCTAGCCTCTTTTTTCACTTTCTCTCCTTCCATCGTTGCTGAAACGGTAGAAAAAAAATTACCCAGAACCCGTCTATTCTTCTCCTCTCTCTCTCTCTTCGTCTCTTTCCTTTTCTCCCCTTCTCCATCTCTTCCGTGCACCCTCTCTCGATTCTTTTATTCTTTCGCGTTGCGCCCCTCGCCGCTCCCGTATAGTATTGCCGAGTGGGAGGCAAAGAGCGGAGCAAAAAAAATAGCAGTCGATGTGTATTATGCATGTATAGAGAGAGCGAACGAGAGGAAGGAGTAAAAAATTGTAAATCAGCATTTGACAAGGGGATTTCTCGCTCTGGATGCGAGTATATACTTTTTTACTCGGCGATGCGCGTCTCACGAATATATGCACACATAGTAGAGTATAGCGGGCTGGCACAATCGGGAATCGCCAGCCACGCGCGAGTGCGAAAGCCAAGGCGAGAAACTGTAATTTAGTCTCAGTTGGGGTTAATCGTTGTAATGCCGTGATTTAATAGCACGTCGAGAGACGGATATATCCAGTATATATCAGCGGCGAAATTAATGGTGGAACGCACTTAGCGGAGAGGCTATATGTATACATATATACGAACTGCATCCTCCCGCTGTTTGCTTGAGGAAAATGCGAGAATAATCGCGCAGCTTTCTCCTGCCCTCTCCCACAGACGGACTCTCACTATTTCTCTCTTTCCCTCCGCGAGCACAAAGATTATTATTATACTTATACAGTGCGAGCGGTGAAAATGATTTGCGATACTCGTGGGCGGAGCGGTGACGACCGGTTAAACGAGAGTTCTAAGAGCTTTCAGCGTTATAAAGCCAAATAACAATTGCTTCTTCATCAAGTACAGTCGGTGAAGCGCTCGGAGCTGCGGAGAAATGTCTTCTCTCGCTCTCTTAATACCTCGCAGCGAGAACTCGCTCTCTCTCTCTCTCTCTCTCTCTCGCTCTCACTCTAGATTATTTTTTTTTTGGTTCGCTCTCTCATCTCGTGCGCGCGAGCATTCTGTATCACTGAATTTAATCGGCGCGGTCGTTAAAAAAACTCTTATGCCTCTTCGGTGGCGCGGCTCTCGGTTCGCCATAGCTCCCGATCCCCCTCCCGCTGGTCTCTCCGCGCGCTCTATCAATTAGCGGACCCCGGGAAAAGATCGAAGTTCGTCGAACTTTTTTAATGGCTCCGACGGCGCTCTATGACTATGGAAAATTACGAAATAAAAAGAGCGAGAGAGAGAGAAAGAAGGAGAGCAAAAAAAAAACAAATTAAACGCTCGCGGCGTCGAGAATATAGTTGGTGAAAATTCGACTCTCTGCCCCGCGCGCACCCGAGCTCCAACTGTGTACTTCCCCGTTCTTGCTCTTTCTTTTGCGCGCCGTCTGGACGACTGCGAAAAAAAAGGAAGAGACAGAGAGAGAGAGAGAGAGGGTTTAGTCTGCGCACGAAAAGGAACGTACGTTTACACGCAGCGAGTTTAGGTGAGCAACGCCACGTCGAGCCTTAATAACGTCCAAGCCGCAGTGCAGCAGCAGCAGCAGCGGCGGCGGCGGCGCACAATGGAAAACGGAAAACAATGTGCTCTCGCGCGCTCAGCCTTCCTCTCTCTCTCTCCTCTCTCTCTCTCCTATCTCTCTCACTCTCTCCTCTCTCTCTATCTCTCCTCTCTATCTCTCTCTCTCTCCTCTCTCTCTATCTCTCTCTCTCTCTCTCTCTCTCTCTCTTTCCGCCTGTCTGATGCGGCACGATTGATGTCGATGTGGGCCGAGCACTTGTTCCTCCGTCTCAATGCTGGCCAAACCAAAGCAATTTTATTTGGTTCACGTAAATATGTTAATGATTTGGTCAAAATGGGATTGCCAGTCGTTGATATGGGGGGGGGGGGGCTTGTGCCTTTTTCCGACACCGTCGTGAGCCTTGATGTTACATTAAATAGTAAATTAACGTGGAAACCGCAGGTCGATTGTGCAACGAAATTGTGCGCCAAACCTATTATAGACAAACATATCTTACACCCACTCCAGGGGACAAACAGATGGGTTTTCTTTATGTTAATTTATTTTGTTCAGTCCCCTATACATCGTTTTAATTGTGTGAGCGTATTTATTAGCGTATGTATGCAATGAGAGAATGATTAAATGTTAGAATGCAATGTTGACCGATAGATATTACCCACTTAATTTAGCATGTTTGTTTGTATTTTAAAATAAGACGCTCTGTGATATTACCTGTTAAATATTCTGAAGACTGATTTTATATTGACTGATTTTTGTATTAAATTTTAACATATGTGATATCATAGATAGTAAATAAGTACAATATTTGATATAGAATAATGTAGACAAAGACTGTCTTCATATTTTGTAAAACAATGTTAACTGTCTGTAAGATAATATTTGTCACCACTTAATTTTGTTTTTAATTGCAAATAAACGAATATCTATCTATCTATCTTTAACTCCGTACTCTAGCGCTCGCTCCTACCCCCTCATTTTCTGCTTGCCCGTGAGAGAGGAACTTTACCCCTTTGCTTTTCTTGCGGCTCAGACAGTGCAGTGGCTCACCCGACCTCGCTCTTTTCTTATTCCACATGCGCACATGTGCGGTGTATGCATGTGGCTAGACCGACCGAGCGCACTCCCCATCCCCCAGTTCTTTTCGACTGCGATTTCTAATACCTTACCGGTCTCTACCTGGGGAACATTGTTTCATAAAAAATGAGGCTACTTCGTGCGTTGTCCATTGTTTAGAATAATAAAGTTTTATTGGATAAAATAATTTATTTATAAAAGTTGCGATACATATTAGATGTGCAATGTTAGAGCACGTATATTATAAAAAATTAAGCATTATACTTACAAATATAGTGTCTTGTCACAATCGATCTTTATCTACTTAAAGGTATTTTAATTCGGTACTTTAGGTATAAGTATAAAATAGTATCTAATTACGTTTAAAGAAGATGTGATAACAGTTGTATATCTAAGTGTAGTTTAGACTGGAGAACAAGGTTCTAATATGAATTTTTTTTAAATAAAATTTCAGGTTATGCAACTTTTACTAACATAAAGTTGAAAGAGAAAAACGTGTTTGCGAAATAGATCTTTTTGACCTGAAAACTTGACAAAACCTTTTTATGTATTAATATAATTATTTAATATAATCATATATAATTATTTATACATGAATCTATCATTATTAATAAATATTATCAGTATTCATAAATAACGATAAATACTACATATAAGTTATCATTTTTAAATATCTGAGCTCAAAATTTAGTACTGTTTATCGTTAGGAATTTACTACAAAATGTTAAAAATAATACATGAACTACCTAACCCCAATTAAAATGTTTTGATAACAATATAAGCTATGCGTAGCGCGTCTATAAATATAACTTTATATACCTTAAAAATACCCACTTACGTGTCAATTATGTGCACTGATTAAAAAATCATGCAGTTCAAGTCTTATCAAAAACACTTGTCGCGAATAAAAATTTCCCCTCGACCTGTACAACAAAACGCGCAGCAATAAAAAAACAGCGAGAGAAGTTAAAGATTTATCAGAAAATCTCTCAGTCCTTCGTGGTACGGGCCATGATTCACCCCGCTTAGCTCGAGAATCGGTTTATCCCGGCAAGCTTTTAAATACCCCATAAATGTTTCTTTTTTCCGGCCTAAATACAATATATCCCTCCCCTATGTGCTCCCATGCATGTCCCTTAAAAGCACTTCCGGAACCTTGAACCTTGGACGATAAGAGACAGCGGAGAGCCGACCGCACCGAACACTCCGCAAGCAATAACTCGACAGAAGTGAGAGGAGCGTGCGCAATTCGTATAGGCCTTTACCTTCTCCCTCCC